>JAWPHD010015042.1:0-57575 GCA_037043455.1 Cyrtodaria siliqua | reverse complement strand
TGCAAAGCGTTTATAATTTATAATTATAAAAGTGTATATAGATTAATCGGATATACTTTACAGTGGTTAATTAAGACAACAACAACAACAACAATAACTATTATTTCTCAGGTCAAAATACATGATGTATGAGAAAGGAGGAGTCACGCAGGACAAAAAGGAACATAGCTCTTAATTCCAAAACATAGCTATATTATTAATAATATATATATAGTATTTCAAGCTAAGACATACACTTGTAAATATTGTATAGTTTAGTGATTTTGTTTATTTCGCCCATTGTTTTCTCGTTTAGGGCAAAGCGTTTTGTTAGAAACTGGGACCATATAAGCCGCTGGCCATGGAATTGTGTGAAAACACCTCATTGAAGGATCTATATTCACCGTCATATGCATACCTTCTTCGGGATCGGTCAAATTTCTGTAATATTGGCATTTTATATATTGAATGTTGTTCAGCCCGGGGTTAGAGGGCGTGAACGGTAGCAAGCACCTGTCACTACCGTTCATGAGTCTCAATCAAACCGACACTGCAATATTGTTTGTATTTATTGTGTTCGGCGATTGCCAGATTTCTCCTTTCATACTTTTTACAGTGGTTGAGTAATGGTTTATCAAACATGACTTAAGGATAAATGTAGCAGAGTCAGCAAAAACGTCCACAATAAGGCACCAATTATGATAAGATAAGATAAGATAATATATGATAAGATAAGATAAGGCGCCAATTAGGAAAATATAAAATAAGATAAGATAAGACAATATAAGACAAGATAAGCAATATAAGGATATGAACCCGTATAGCTTAAGCTCAAAAGACCATTTGAACCGATGACTTGGCAAAACAATGTGTTTAAACATATCAACATTAGTTGTACAAGTACCGCGAAAATTGGCGTTATTTTCTTACTCGAAAAGAACAAATCCCCGGCATAAACAATGGTATATAAAATATATTTCCTTGAGTAAGCAAATTCCGTTTCAGGGTTTATGTTGTGTGCATAAAATATACACATACAAACTGATGAAACTGATGAACGGTACTAGAAGACTCTAAATAAGCCACAATGCCATGCAAACGCTGTACATGAATGAATTATTTTCATTGTACATGTATGAATTTAGTGACAGAATTGTCATAAAACATCGAACTTACCGACGACTACAGTAGAAAGACGCGCAGCGCCCTTGCCCCGAAATCGAAATTTTACGATTCGTAGCGCAGCCACAGAACATTGCGCTATTTTTTGGGGCGCTTGTTTCAGCCAAAGTTTTTTTTTACTTTTCAGATAAAATTCATCTAGTCCCTGAAAAAGTTGTATATCAGTGAAACGGACATTTTTAGTGGTAAATACAAAATAATTTACATTCTAAAATTGGTTCAGAAATAAAAATTTCATGCACAAAATCTATTTTTGATGGGGCATTTTCAATATAAAATTTATTTGAAATTTCTTAATTTTCTGCCGTTTCACCAACAAGGAATTTACATGGAAAAGCCCATCAAAAAATCATTTGAGTTGTAAACTTTTTATTTCTGAACCGATTTTTAAAACTGAGGTATTTTTATTTACCACTAAAAGTACCAGTTCTAGTGATATATAATTGATGTACGTATTATTTAAATTGCTCAAGCTACTGCAGAAAAACTGAAACAAGCACCCCGAACAATAGTGACGTTGAGGAAGTCACTTACCAGCGGTGCTTCCTCTACCGTATCCAGGTGTCCGCCTGTGCACGACAATTGCCTGGACCGATTTTAGAAAGTAACGTTGTTTTTTTTACCCCTTAAAATGTCCCTGGAGCGATAGCTGGGTTCTTCCAAGAATGGGAGCTGGAAAGTTGCCATATGACCTTAGCTGTTGACACCACTATAAACTGCAGTTCAATTCATGTCCCATAAGGGAAAGTTCAGCTAGTGGTTTCGTGCATTACAGCTCTATCATCTGGGCATGTAACACAACCAAGCTATTCGATATTAAGACACGGTATCTGGATGATATATTGAACATACACAACCTTTCTTTTCTATACTCTGTAAAAAACGTTTTGGACCATGGCAGTGTTCGAACCCGTACAATGATTGCTGAACCTTGATATTCGACCATAACCCTTATTATCTCAGTTGATAATTCACAATAGATCAACAATGAACAATAATTATCGTTTACAATGAAAGTTTGCGAAAAAATAATAATCTTTTTATTGGTTACTCGAATTTGTCCGTAACTGTTACTTTTTATGGACTTTGCAACATTTTTTACAGACCCTTTGTGTGTTCGCGATATTTTTTAAAAATCAAATCTTGTTTGGAATTTAATGTTTCTGGTACCAAATTAACCGGGTAGGGTAGACCTTGGTTACTAAAAAAAGATACTTAAATTCTGTCCACTATTTTTATTATTAAATGACTTTATATACCCTGGTCCAAAACCTTTTTTACCGAGTGTAGTATGGCACGTATATCATCGTATATAATAACTTCAACTGAACAAAGAAAATATTTATGAAACAGCTGCTTCTTTTCTCGATTTACATCTCTCTATTAAAGATTGAGAAATAGCAAGCAAAACAAATACAAATGATTTTGTCTCTTTTTTTATTTATCCAAATATAACCGGAGTGGGGTGTTCCCCGAGAATGTCTCAGGGGTATGTTTCTCATCTTATTCTTTTTTTTATAGAGCTTGTAGGACATTTATAATCATAACCTTTGTATTACTAAAACGGTTCTCCGTCAGGGCTACCGTAACCATAAACTTCTAAAATCCTTTACAAAAAGTTTTTATCGTAACACTGATCTACTTTTTAAATATAAAACTAATCAAATAACTCTTCTTCGACAAGAACTAACACAACCTGACTTCTATGGTCACGTGATGTTACTTCCAAATATCCTTGGCCATGATCACTTTCATACAATCTTTATTGAATGTTATCAAAATAGTTTATGACCCTATCAATTTACAATGCACTATATGCTCAGTGTTTGACCCATTTACAGATCGCCACTATGCTTTCCTCTTTGAATGTATGATGACATGTCTACCTTCCTCCTGAAAGGGACGGTAACGTTTAATGTTTGTTTTCAATATTGTCTTGTCTTGCCCTTAATGGTTTATTCTTTTGTTGCTCTGGCATCTTCATTGAGTACTTGCTTGTGGGCTTTCTAGGCTGTTGGTATTAATTCATATATACATGATCATCTTTGTGTTATTAGTGTATTGCCTATTAATGCTGCTTAGTTTGTTTGAGATTATATAGCCTGGTAGGGATTTCTTTATTTACACTGTCCAGTTAAATTGGGATGAAAATATGGTAAATATGTGGTTTGTTGCACCCTAGAACTTGTTTTGTATTACTTTTGTTGCTTCCAAGGGATCCACTTTTCAGTATTTATTGATATTCACACTAGCGGTTCTTTAGTGTTGTGTGGCGGCCGTAAAACGTCACTCCGACTACAAATCAGTAGTGTTATTACTTACTGGTCCTTTGGGATCATCAAACCCAATATTTGTGGCTATCGCTTAAGCCGGTGCTAGAAGACGTGAGAGGTGTTGTACTTCACATTACCCCTCAAGAACAGATTCAATAAAACCGAGTCTGATACTTTTATCTCTTGTTTGTATTTGTTGCTTCCAAGAGATCCACTTTTCAGTATTTATTAACCCGCCCACCAACCCCCACACATATCATTTAAAGTTAAAACACAGTGGCCTCTTTGCCACTGGCCATTTATATTCTCAACCGTTTTATTTTATGGTGCCACATTGCATTGCCTCTATTTATCCTTAATTGTTGTTTCTTGGGATGCTTGTTTTTAGTTGACTGGTTTCCTTGAAATGCTTCATTGTTTTAGTTAAAGAAATCTTCTTTTATTTTCGTTTTACTATATTCAAATTTTGGCAGAAAATATGAAAAATATACATACAAAGTTAAGTGTCACAGTCATGGAAATCGTCACGCTTTTTTGGCTTTGATATGCAAACGTGTATTAATTAAATCGGTGTTCTCCTGGCATTACATGTTAACTTGAGAAGTAGTGTAAATTTACTCGTTTTTTACTTTATTTTGACATTTTGTCATATTTTTGTTGTGCAAGAGAAGTTATATAATTCGTACATTTATAAACATGTCATTCTGGCCTACTTCCTAACGGTTAAAATATCATAATGGATTATGCGTGGACACAACAAGGTTATTTCCACACTCCGACATTTTAAACGCCGTTTCAGGATCAATATGTCGTGTTTTTTCATCTTACCAACATTACAGGAAAATGTTTATTGTTTGCATTTGCCATAGTGGTTAATAATTACCTACACGTTTAAACAAAGTGAAACCCATGCGGTTTCCACATTTAATATACACTTTCCAATGTAAATAAACAATGTGTTGGAAACAAATCTAACTCCTCTAGCAAACAAAAACAAAAAACAACGTATTGATATGCAATTTATTTAAATAACAAGCGACAATCAAAACCAGACGATCTTGCAATGAATATTATATGCAACAATTAAATTGAACAATATGGTTATCCTTTCTTCCATAGTATTAAAATGCCTTCTGTAGATCAAACAAAACACTGGTTACACGTCGGTCTGGCTAAATCCTGAAAAACAATATAAATTAACAATTAAATAGGATCCATGAATGAGACAAAATCCTGACAACAAGATAATGTATTATATTTATTAAATGAGATACAATAATATATTGCGAGGCTGATCCGACATCACATAATAAGTATCCAACGATACAAATAAATTCAATAGACAGGAATGTGAGATTTTCTTTGTCGCATACCTCCAAAAATGCCACATAACGTACAGTTATTAATGTAGTTGCTTATATATAGAGAGGATCTTACATGAGAACTCATTCATAATTGAATTTATTAAACGAGTTGGCAAAATGATATAATGCGAGGCTCTTGCCGAGCATTATATCATTTTTGCTAACGAGTTTAATAAATTTAATAATGAATGAGAACGAATGTTAGATTCTATTGATCACATAACTCACATATCGACTTTTATTGCATTTTGCCTGTCGTTTAACACGCAAAACCGACATAAACCGTGGGAATTGGATTATAGTCATTATCGATTTTTTTGACAGCGCATAGGCTACTACGCTAATTTGCATACTAATATAACTAGTGGTATCTCGAAAATATAGAATGGTGTTATTTCACTCCCGTGATAAATATCGTTGTCGCTTGATGATGTTTAGAATAATGACGTCGTATATTACTTCGGTCTTCTCCGTACGACACCGAACAACGGAACCACCTCGTCGATTTCCGTAATCCGTATTTTAACGTGCATAATGTGCATACCGACATCAACGAAAAATTAAAGATCATGGGATGATTCGGCTTCATTTGCATATTTAATACACTAGTGTATTATGATATTCATCTCATAGCTTTATTAAACTCCCACACCTCAAGTTATGTGATACATATTAATCTTGCCATGCTCTGCTAAGAATAACACATACTCCAAGTGTGTTATATGTTATACTGTTATATATAGCTTTTGCTGTTATTAAGTTATAGCCTAAAGCCAGTATGTAATTCGTTAATGATAACGAAAGGAAAACATATAACAAAATAATGATTTAGAAACTAATAAACAGAAGAAAAATCGTATATACAATTTAAACTCTGTTGAGTTAATTAATACAATTAAAAAAGTGTATAAGTTAAACACTTTGAATACAACATTTTTATTTGATTCATTGTCATAAATGTTTTCTTAAACATTAACCGTTTAGTTGCTTCGTCGTTAGCTTGCTTAAAACATTAACATCTCGTAGTGTTAACGTCCCGAAGTGTTACGCCCTACAGTACCCGTGTGGACATGTCTGGCTGTCATTTCATATTATATTACCATTGCATAAGAACATGTTCAACATAAATACACAATTAGTAAGCTGTTATGGATATATATGCAAGTATATATGTTTAAAAGTTGTCTCTCTTAAAATATTAGAGAATTTTGTAATCCCTTAGATGATTTTATGAGGAAACCGCTGTGTACAAGTAAATTATTCTGCAATAATGCTACAAAAACTATGTCCGGTGAATAAAACACAATGTAAAACGTGCCTATAACAATGTTAAGAGAAAATGCCATTTAAAATTGCTTTATACCAACATGTAGACTTTTATTCATTATACCAACATGTAGACTTTTATTCATTATATCAACATGTAGAGAAAAAATACTTTACATCAACATGTAGAGACAATTGCTTTACATCTACATGTAGAGAAAGATTGTTTTGCATCTACATGTAGAGAAAGATTGCTTTACATCAACATGTAGAGAAAAATTGCTTTACATCAATATGTAGAGAAAAATTGTTTTACATCAACATGTAGAGAAATATTGCTTTACATCTACATGTAGAGAAAGATTGCTTTACATTAACATGTAGAGAAAAATTGCTTTACATCAACATGTAGAGAAATATTGATTTACATCAACATGTAGAGAAATATTGATTTACATCAACATGTAGAGAAAGATGGCTTTACATCAACATGATAGAGAAATTAACATACATATAGTTACAATTTCTTTCAATCTACATGTAGAGAAAGATTGTTTTGCATCAACAAGTAGAGAAAGATGGCTTTACATCAACATGTAGATAAAAAATGCTTTACATCAACATGTAGAGAAAAACGGCTTTACATCAACATGTAGAGAAAGATTGATTTACATCAACATGTAGAGAAAAACGGCTTTACATCAACATGTAGAGAAAGATTGCTTTACATCAACATGCAGAGAAAAATTGCTTTACATCAATATGTAGAGAAAAATTGTTTTACATCAACATGTAGAGAAATATTGCTTTACATCTACATGTAGAGAAAGATTGCTTTACATCAACATGTAGAGAAAAATTGCTTTACATCAACATGTAGAGAAATATTGATTTACATCAACATGTAGAGAAATATTGATTTACATCAACATGTAGAGAAAGATGGCTTTACATCAACATGTAGAAAAAGATGGCTTTATATCAACATGATAGAGAAATTAACATACATATAGTTACATCTACATGTAGAGAAAGATTGCTTTACATAAACATGTAGAGAAAAATCGCTTTACATCTACATGTAGAGAAAGATTGATTTGCATCAACATGTAGAGAAAGATTGCTTTACATCAACATGTAGAGAAAAATTGCTTTACATCAATATGTAGAGAAAAATTGTTTTACATCAACATGTAGAGAAATATTGCTTTACATCTACATGTAGAAAAAGATTGCTTTACATCAACATGTAGAGAAAGATGGCTTTACATCAACAGGTAGAGACAACATGCTTTACATCAACATGTAGAGAAAGATTGATTGACATCTACATGTAGAGAAAGATGGCTTTACATCAACAGGTAGAGAAAACATGCTTTACATCAACATGTGGAGAAAGATTGATTTACATCAACATGTAGAGAAAAAATGCATTACATCGACATGTACAGAAAGATTGATTGACATATACATGTAGAGAAAGATGGCTTTACATCAACATGTAGAGAAATATTGATTTACATCAACATGTAGAGAAAGATGGCTTTACATCAACATGTAGAGAAAGAATGCTTTACATCAACATGTAGAGAAAGATTGCTTTACATCAACATGTAGAGAAAAAAATGCTTTACATCTACATGTAGAGAAAGATTGCTTTACACCAACATGTAGAGAAAGATTGCTTTACATCTACATGTAGAGAAAGATTGTTTTACATCAAAATGTAGAGAAAAAAATGCTTTACATGAACATGTAGAGAAAGATTGCTTTACATCAACAGATAGAGAAAAATTGATTTACATCAACAGGTAAAGAAAAATTGCTTTACATCTACATGTAGAGATAGATTGCTTTACATATACATGTAGAGAAAGATTGCTTTACACCAACATGTGGAGAAAGATTGCTTTACATCAGCATGTAGAGAAAGATTGCTTTACATCAACAGGTAGAGTAAAGTTGCTTTACATCTACATGTAGAGAAAGATTGCTTTACATCAACAGGTAGAGAAAAATTGCTTTACATCTACATGTAGAGAAATATTGCTTTACATCAACAGGTAGAGAAAAATTGCTTTACATCTACATGTAGAGAAAGATTGCTTTACATCAACAGGTAGAGAAAAAATATTTTCAATCTACATGTAGAGAAAGATTGCTTTACATCTACATCTAGAGAAAGATTGCTTTACATCAACAGGTAGAGAAAAATGCTTTACATCTACATGTAGAGAAAAATTGCTTTACATCTACATGTAGAGAAAGATTGCTTTACATCAACATGTAGAGAAAGATTGATTTACATCAACAGGTAGAGAAAACATGCTTTACATCAACATGTAGAGAAAGATTGATTGACATCTACATGTAGAGAAAGATTGTTTTACATCAACATGTAGAGAAAGATGGCTTTACATCAACATGTAGAGAAAGATGGCTTTACATCAACATGATAGAGAAATTAACATACATATAGTTACATCTACATGTAGAGAAAGATAGCTTTACATAAACATGTAGAGAAAGATTGATTTGCATCAACATGTAGAGAAAGATTGCTTTACATCAACATGTAGAGAAAAATTGCTTTACATCAATATGTAAAGAAAAATTGTTTTACATCAACATGTAGAGAAATATTGCTTTACATGTACATGTAGAAAAAGATTGCTTTACATCAACATGTAGAGTAAAATTGCTTTACATCAACATGTAGAGAAATATTGTTTTACATCAACATGTAGAGAAATATTGATTTACATCAACATGTAGAGAAAGATGGCTTTACATCAACAGGTAGAGAAAACATGCTTTACATCAACATGTAGAGAAAGATTGATTGACATCTTCATGTAGAGAAAGATGGCTTTACATGAACAGGTAGAGAAAACATGCTTTACATCAACATGTAGAGAAAGATTGATTTACATCAACATGTAGAGAAAAATGCATTACATCGACATGTACGGAAAGATTGATTGACATCTACATGTAGAGAAAGATGGCTTTACATCAACATGTAGAGAAATATTGATTTACATCAACATGTAGAGAAATATTGATTTACATCAACATGTAGAGAAAGATGGCTTTACATCAACATGTAGAGAAAGAATGCTTTACATCAACATGTAGAGAAAGATTGCTTTACATCAACATGTAGAGAAAAAAATGCTTTACATCTACATTTAGAGAATGATTGCTTTACACCAACATGTAGAGAAAGATTGCTTTACATCTACATGTAGAGAAAGATGGCTTTACATCAACATGATAGAGAAATTAACATACATATAGTTACATCTACATGTAGAGAAAGATTGCTTTACATAAACATGTAGAGAAAAATTGCTTTACATCTACATGTAGAGAAAGATTGATTTGCATCAACATGTAGAGAAAGATTGCTTTACATCAACATGTAGAGAAAAATTGCTTTACATCAATATGTAAAGAAAAATTGTTTTACATCAACATGTAGAGAAATATTGCTTTACATCTACATGTAGAAAAAGATTGCTTTACATCAACATGTAGAGAAAAACATGCTTTACATCTACATTTAGAGAAAGATTGCTTTACACCAACATGTAGAGAAAGATTGCTTTACATCTACATGTAGAGAAAGATTGTTTTACATCAACATGTAGAGAAAAAAATGCTTTTTATCTACATTTAGAGAAAGATTGCTTTACACCAACATGTAGAGAAAGATTGCTTTACATCTACATGTAGAGAAAGATTGTTTTACATCAACATGTAGAGAAAAAAATGCTTTACATCAACATGTAGAGAAAGATTGCTTTACATCAACAGATAGAGAAAAATTGATTTACATCAACAGGTAAAGAAAAATTGCTTTACATCTACATGTAGAGAAAGATTGCTTTACATATACATGTAGAGAAAGATTGCTTTACATCTACATGTAGAGAAAGATTTTTTACACCAACATGTAGAGAAAGATTGATTTACATCTACATGTAGAGAAAAAATGCTTTACATCTACATGTAGAGAAAGATTGCTTTACATCTACATGTAGAGAACGATTGCTTTACGTCTACATGTAGAGAAAGATTGCTTAACACCAACATGTGGAGAAAGATTGCTTTACACCAACATGTAGAGAAAGATTGCTTTACATCAACAGGTAGAGTAAAGTTGCTTTACATCTACATGTAGAGAAAGATTGCTTTACATCAACAGGTAGAGAAAAATTGCTTTACATCTACATGTAGAGAAATATTGCTTTACATCATGTAGAGAAAGATTGCTTTACATCTACATCTAGAGAAAGATTGCTTTACATCAACATGTAGAGAAAGATTGATTTACATCAACAGGTAGAGAAATATTGCTTTACATCTACATGTAGAGAAAGATTGCTTTACATCAACATGTAGAGAAAGATTGATTTACATCAACAGGTAGAGAAAACATGCTTTACATCAACATGTAGAGAAAGATTGATTGACATCTACATGTAGAGAAAGATTGTTTTACATCAACATGTAGAGATAGATTGCTTTACATCTATATGTAGAGAAAGATTGATTTACATCAACAGGTAGAGAAAAAATGCTTAACATCAACATGTAGAGAAAGATTGTTTTACATCAACATGTAGAGAAAGATTGCTTTACATCAGCATGTAGAGAAAGATTGATTTACATCAACATGTAGAGAAAGATTGCTTTACATTAACATGTAGAGAAATATTGATTTACATCAACAGGTAGAGTAAAAATGCTTTACATCAACATGTAGAGAAAGATTGTTTTACATCAACATGTAGAGAAAGATTGTTTTACATCAACATGTAGAGAAAGATTGATTGACATCAACATGTAAAGAAAGATTGATTTACATCTACAGGTAGAGAAAGATTGATTGACATCTACATGTAGAGAAAGATTGCTTTACATCTACATATAGAGAAAGATTGATTGACATCTACATGTAGAGAAAGATTGTTTTACATCTTCATGTAGAGAAATATTGTTTGGCATTTAAAATGTAAAGAAAGATTGATTTACATCAACAGGTAGAGAAAGATTGATTGACATCTACATGTAGAGAAAGATTGATTTACATCTACATATAGAGAAAGATTGCTTTACATCAACATGTAGAGAAAGATTGCTTTACATCAACAGGTAGAGAAAGATTGATTTACATCAACATGTAGAGAAAGATTGATTGACATCTACATGTAAAGAAATATTGCTTTACATCAACATGTAGAGAAATATTGCTTTACATCAACATGTAGAGAAATATTGCTTTACATCAACATGTAGAGAAATATTGCTTTACATCTACATGTAGAGAAAGATTGATTTACATCAACATGTAGAGAAAAAATGCTTTACATCAACATGTAGAGAAATATTGCTTTACAAATACATGTAGAGACAGATTGATTTACATCAACATGTAGAGAAATATTGCTTTACATCAACATGTAGAGAAAAATTGCTTTACATCAACATGTAGAGAAAGATTGATTTACATCAACATGTAGAGAAATATTGCTTTACATCAACATGTAGAGAAAAATTGCTTTACATCTGCATGTAGTGAAAGATTGTTTTACATCAACATGTAGAGAAAGATTGATTTACATCCACATGTAGAGAAAAACTGATATTCATCAACATGTAGATAAAAATTGATATAATCTTCATGATAGAGAAAAAGTGCTTTCAATCTACACGTAGAGAAAAACTGCCTTACATCAACATATAGATTTACACCACCATGTAGAGATAAATTGATTTACATCTACATATAGAGAAAAATTGCATTACTTCAACAATTTAGAGAAAAAATGCTTAACAGCATTGTAGTGAGTGTGATAAAATAGTTGTTAACATATTTTATTCTTATTAATTGCATGTTTTTTACTTAATTGTTTATGGTTCATTTAAAAAGTAGAGCTAGCGGTAGGTAGAGTATGCATGATGCCGATTCATTGGTTGAATACGGTGGTTATTCAGGCATTGCGTTTTATTTCTTCAGAAACATCGCCGAAATTTTCAAAATGAATTGTTCCGCATACTCTACTTACCTTGGATGATAAGATGAGTGCGTGCGTGCGTGCGTGTGTGCTTACATGATGATGCAGTCCCCTGTTGACGTGCGTCGCTTAACACATCGTAAATTAACGGGTAAATATTAATCGCCAATCATGACACGCCAACAAAGAGGAATGAGAATTCAATAGGATGTAATGGGTCTATCGGGACAATCTTAACTTAAATGGATATAGAAGAAATATACACCGTAACACATGTCCGTGATTATGTTTGATATGACAACATACTTCTCTCGATGTTCCTCCTAAGTCTTACCTTAAAGTAGCTATCCTGCCAACAGCCAAATTATTTTACAACATATGTACATCATTTCTAAACCTACTGACGACGAGTTATATATATAACTTACATATTTTGAGAATGCAAACTTTATAGACACAATGTAAACGGCTTTAACCAGTCGGGCCAAAACCCAGAACTGGAGCGTCGAATTAAGAGTTACCAACTCATAATTCATGTTAAACATATTCAATCACGTTAATAAACCTATACTTTTAATCGGCACATATACATTATTATACGACCTGACCACCTGGATAGAGTTTTGATAAACGGGTTTGTAGTGTTTTTTTCCGTTAATTGTCGGGTTATTTTCTTTAAACTTTATGTCAACTTGTGAAGAGAACAATCCAACCCTGGCACCTGCCGCCGTATTATGAGAACATTGCTCTGTAAAACAAGTACTGTACCTTAAACTAGCACGTGTATCTGCCGCCGTATTATGAGAACATTGCTCTGTAAAACAAGTACTGTACCATAAACTAGCACGTGTATCTTCCGCCGTATTATGAGAACATTGCTCTGTAAAACAAGTACTGTACCTTAAACTAGCACGTGTATCTGCCGCCGTATTATGAGAACATTGCTCTGTAAAACAAGTACTGTACCTTAAACTAGCACGTGTATCTTCCGCCGTATTATGAGAACATTGATCTGTAAAACAAGTACTGTACCTTAAACTAGCACGTGTATCTTCCGCCGTATTATGAGAACATTGCTCTGTAAAACAAGTACTGTACCTTAAACTAGCAAGTGTATCTGCCGCCGTATTATGAGTACATTGCTCTGTAAAACAAGTACTGTACATTAAACTAGCAAGTGTATCTGCCGCCGTATTATGAGAACATTGCTCTGTAAAACAAGTACTGTACCTTAAACTAGCACGTGTACCTTTCGCCGTATTATGAGAACATTGCTCTGTAAAACAAGTACTGTACCTTAAACTACAAGTACTGTACCTTTAACTAGCACGTGTATCTCCCGCCGTATTATGAAAACATTGCTCTGTAAAATAAGTACTGTACCTTAAACTAGCACGTGTATCTGCCGCCGTATTATGAGAACATTGCTCTGTAAAACAAGTACTGTACCTTAAACTAGCACGTGTATCTGCCGCCGTATTATGAGAACATAGCTCTGTAAAACAAGTACTGTACCTTAAACTAGCACGTGTATCTCCCGCCGTATTATGAGAACATAGCTCTGTGAAACAAGTACTGTACCTTAAACTAGCACGTGTATCTCCCGCCGTATTATGAGAACATTGCTCTGTAAAACAGGTACTGTACCTTAAACTAGCACGTGTATCTTCCGCCGTATTATGAGAACATTGCTCTGTAAAACAAGTACTGTACCTTAAACTAGCACGTGTATCTCCCGCCGTATTATGAGAACATTGCTCTGTAAAACAAGTACTGTACCTTAAACTAGCACGTGTATCTTCCGCCGTATTATGAGAACATAGCTCTGTAAAACAAGTACTGATGACAGGGATACCCCTGGCCGCACCACAGCGGGATTCCATCAAAGCCGAAATCCAGGTCTCCAAAATCAAACATAGCTGCGGAGAGAAATAAAGGTTAAGTGCAACAGCATAGGCAGCAGAACGGAGGGTCACTCCCCCAGATAATCTGAGGGCGGGGCAGGAGTATGATTTGCACCTCACCCCCATTCCCCAATGTATTGTCAAATTATATGTTGAGGCACCCTCCCCGCACCGACCCCGCCCCCACCTACTCCAACTGGCCCCCGCCATACACAACCAAACCCTAGCACCCCAAAAAAACACAACTGCGTTTGTGAAGTGACATGTTAATAACAGTCACTCGGCATACAATTAGCAAATGTATATCAAAAAATATTTTGTTCATTAAAATGTATTACAAACTAAAAACACAAAAAAAAGTTATCAAATAATAGAAAATGTGTTCAGTTCATTTAAAAATACGTTATTGCCAATACATATTTACATATCAATAGGGTCAGGCCACAAATTCAGTGGTCAGTTGCCCCCATTGCTACTCCACCCCCACTCCACCGCTCCTCCTCCATCAGATGTTCCTGCCCCCAATGAACAGAGATTCCGATGGTGGAAATCGCCGTTCATAATTGAATGGAATGGTTTAATTACGTATTTTACAGGACTTGGTCTGCACATGTTATCATAGGATCGAAAATCGTCAATAACAATGTAAATTAAATGCTGAGTATAACATATGTATGAATTTACTAAGTTTCAATAGTATACGAACCTGCAGTTGGATATATAAGACACAAAACAGCACACACCAATATTACATAATATGAGTACAATTCCATGTCGATTTTTAAAATATTATATTAAACAAATTCCAAATTATGCGCAGCTTTTAGGGTGTTGATATTGCAAATACGAAACAAAGACAGCGATTGTCAGTGCTTAACCAATACTTTCTAAACCCTGAACGCAAAAACGCACATGTCGAGAAACAGTGACATGTAAAATAAATTGGTAAACAATGTTATTGACCTTTATATGCATTTGCAAACACTTAAATAAATAATTAATGACAGACAATATTGCAAAAAATGTATATGAGATGTTAAATACACCGCAAGTCAATCGCTGTGGGTGTCAATGACTGGTGGGTGGTTCTGTCTTGGGTTTTATTTTGACGAAAAACAAATAAGTGAATATTGAGTTTATTAGTTTTTAGTCATGTGGATTTACCAGCCGTGCTAGTGACGACATTTGTATAATATGCATAGCGCGGCACAGATAAAAATCCGCCTTTGATGTCCGACTCATTATGCAAACTGTTATAAAGCCATATAGAAAATATAATAACAACACGAGTATTTAATTATATATTCGTTTAATCTATACAGGAACAATGTTGTGACATGTGCCACATATGTATTACTTTCGTATTATTTGCATGTTTCTTTCATATATACATCATGTTATTTACATATGTGCCACATATGTAAATGATACATATGTAACGATACATATGTGTTACATATGTATCTCATATATGTTACATGTTAAAATAATACACCTGTACCACATATGAAATGTATACATATGTATTTCAAATGAAATTCTTATACCTGAAATACATAAAGTCTTCTTTTTTTTTTAAAAAAGGTAGAATATTGTAGAAAATGGTTTAAAATCCTTTTTTATTTTTAATATTTTTTAGTAAAATATATTTTCATATGTATTACATATGTGTTACTTTCATATGAAATACATATGTGGAATGCATATGTATCACATATGTAAAACATAAGAAGTTCATGCCAAGATATTTATACATGTGTGTAATTTGTATACTTATCATACATTTAACTCATATCATGTCCATTTACAATACACTCTTCTCATTGTATTGTACTGAATTGTATCCGGCTGTATTGTATTGGCAAAATCCATTGTAATGTTTGTGCCGAATAAAGAAATGAATTGAAATTGAATATACAAATTTTTGCTGACAAGTGAGTTTAAACAATATTTTAATCACAAATATTTTTACGAAGTTACGATGCTTCATATACAGACTTTCAAAGATTGTTACAAACATGTGACATTAGGATTCACAAGGAAGCTATATAAGCTATATAAATTTGTTTCCTTAGCATACATGATATGAATACATGTAAAACTACTTAAGGATTTATTAGCATCCCTCGGTTTTTATGAAGTCTAGTTAACCAAGTGTTGGTGAACCTAATCGTATTCTTATTTGTTGCGAAACAGAGAATTTCATGGACCATATTTCACAAGACTGGAAATAGTAGACTTAGACAATTCCGTGTCGTGCACTGTTTTCCAGAAATATCTATGAATTTAGGCTCAGCCAGTATGAGACAAAAAATACATATTTGTAAGTATTTAAAAGAGTTTTTGCACAGTTCAGAGAATAATCTGCCATCAAGGTTATAGGTTGAAGCTGCTGATGGTGTCTAGCTACCAGCTATTACTCCTTTCAACGAAAGAAAATGAAAGATATGTGATATTTTAGAGATGAATATCACTTCATTTCTAGAATGCAGTTTATATAAGGAATTAAGGTCGTTATATATTCATCCGTATTTCTGGAAAAGACCAAATATGTTTAAACTCGTTGAATTGATAAAAAGGTCAAAATATGTCAGAGTTTTAAACAAATTGGGTATATTCATCTACAAGCCATTTCGATAAGAAATGAAATATTATATGTTTGATAATTAGCAGGCTTATATTATATATGTAGATATGTTTTAATTTATATGCTTTTTGTAAGTACTGTATTAATATATTGTGTGATGAGTATACAGTGTATGTGAGTATGTATTTAAGGGTTTAAGTGTGTGTATGTGCGGATAACTTTCTATATTACATTGAATACATACGATATTTTTATACGTACATAGTAAACACCTCTCCAAGATAGACATTCTTATTATATTCATTGAGATAATGCATTCCAGGCTATTGTTATACGTATTTCAGTTTTGTATTATTGCTTATATGTGTCTTAAAATATCACTGTATGTCATTATTATATTATCATATATTTGTACCTCACGGGCAGATGTCTATTGAATTTGAAATAAACTATTGTATTCTATTCATGACAGATGAAAAACAATAACGTGAATTAAATTGTTTAAACAGACAATGTGATTACCTAATGTGAACGTTTTGGGCTCTTACACTTAATTAAAAAATTAAAAGGTATAGTTAACTTTTATTATTTCTGACACAAACTATATACTAGTATATAAACGGTTCATACAAAACGTAACATTGTAAGGTTGTCCTTCACACCAGTTAAGTAATCACCAGATAACCAAGTAGGTGTCATAATTGCATATTAACATAAGATATTAATTAATGCATATGCTTAATGTATATACTAATCTATTTGTGTCAAACAAACAAAAAATGCTACGTCAAAAAACCGAGTGTGTCGCATGTTTTTGTCCACAATATGTGTAGTGTTGGTAGGCCACCAGAATAAACCTATCAATAACATACTATTGATGACCAGACTGACCATTTGGCATGCTTGTATTTGTGACGATAGTCACGTCCAGTATGTTTCACTTCGTCATTTATGACAGGTTGCAATGTTTCTAAATGTTCACATGAATCACGAGGAGTTTGGACAACGCATTCACATTCCGTACGTTATAAACAATAAAAATTGTTCCAGTCTTTGTTTTGAACTTTTAAAGTTTTTTCTCTGTAATGTGATTGGGTCTTTATACTATTTTTTTTCTTTTTTGTTTGTTTAATATTTCTAATGTTAAAGAAACACCTAAGTTTACCGAACACAAACGTCCGCTTTTACAGGCGGGTCCATGCCATCATAAAAATTCGCAGAGTTTTGTTTATTTGTGTTTATATAGAGTATATACCTAAATAATCAAAATTTACCTAACAAAATGTCACTTTTATGATTTCAATGAGGTATGGTTTGGCAAATAAGCAAACATAAAATTCAAACAGTATTCAAACAAAAATATCTTGTTTAAAAAAAAAAAGCAAACTGTCATTAATTTTTTTCAGAGTTTTTATAAAGCCTGTCAAGACATTCTATGTAGGACGGGTATATTGAAAAATAGAGACTTTTTATTTTATGATAAGCAATGAAATACTGTATTTTATCAGTGAAATAAAGGTGTTATTCTACATTGTGGAATATAGGAGTGTTATTTCCATAGTAGCTGCCGGGGACTTCTTTTTTAATGTACAACCAACACTAATGCACAGTAACAAATCTAACAGACATTCCAATTGTTATACTGTTAAATCCACCGTTTTTTTAAGTACTTTCTTTCTATGACGTTGACGGTTTCAAAAAAAATGTGACGTCAGTAACGTTTCGAACGTACGTCATCGTGAACAGGGCGCGTAGCCAGGTGTGTAAAACGGTTTTAGTTACTGAAATTGCTTAAATAATTGTTTGTAAAATCATAAAATAAAAAGAAAATGTGTTGTTTTGTCGTGAATAACATATTTTTCATCTCGAAGTTAGAAAACTTATATATAAAGTTTTCTCACTTCTTAATCGAAATAAAATATGTTATTCTATACCTATTTTATACATCCAATCGTAGACGCTCTTTCGAGTCATGTGACCGTACAATATATTTCCGTATCGGGACGCCACGCGCGTACAAAATATCCGTATTTTGTTCGTATTGTACGCTTCACAGGTTCCATGTTAAACCTATGATAAAGACCGAAACGGCGTGAAAAGGTCCGAATAAAAATCAGAACCGACAGGCTTCTGTCATTACCTAACCATACAAATTGTTGTCAAGTAATGAAAACCTATCTATTGCACATATTTTTATTTAATTTTCCTTTAATAACAAAAAAAAAAAAACACAAAAAACTAGCATAATATATCATTGTTGAAACTGACCTTCGGTAGTATTTAATCAGCTGTTGAAACGGAGAAATGGGCATTCTTTCAAGCAAATACAATATATAAAATACATAGACCTACATGCAATTGTGCTTTCGATGTTCATAGCGACTTGCTTGAAAGCATGAAACAAACGAAAGTTATATCCGAATTATAAATGATTGGTTAAAATAAAGGTATAGAATAAAAAGGTTACTTAACATGGTTCTGTACAATACGGGATATATTTGGACTCGTACACAGCTGGAAAAAATCATATTGGACTCGCCTAACGGCTCGTCCAATATGACTTTTCCAGCTGTGTACTCGTCCAAATATATCTCCGTATTGTACAGAACCATGTTAAATAACCTATAATTATTCACTCTAAAACAACAATATATAAAAAATGGGTATATTGAAAAATAGAGACTTGTATCTGATTTCTAATATAAGAATACCAAGCCATTTTCTTGGAAAACGCCAAGAACTTAATCTGTTTTCATTTGTATGTTCATTTAAAACGATGGGTTTTTCTATATCATACGACCTAACCTATAATCATTTTTACTCGAACTAGCCATGGACATGACGTAGCATATTAGCTTTTAACTATGGAAAGCCTCGGCTGCCTTCTGTTGGCCTTTTGCATTTTGTGCAGTACGCTTTGTAAGTCGTTTTGTGCATTTTCTAAGTTGTGATGTGATTTTCGTAAGTTATTATGTGCATTTCGTAAGTTGTTGTGTGCATTTTCTAAGTTGTCCTGTGCTTTTTTTATGTTGTACTGTGCATTTTCGAAGTTGTTATGTGCATTTTGCAAGTCGTCTTGTGCATTTTCTAAGTTGTTATGTGCATTTTCTAAGTTGTGATTTTCGTAAGTTGTTATGTGCATTTTCGAAGTTGTGATGTGATTTTCGTAAGTTATTATGTGCATTTCGTAAGTTGTTATGTGCATTTTCTAAGTTGTCCTGTGCTTTTTTTATGTTGTCATGTGCATTTTCTAAGTTGTACTGTGCATTTTCGAAGTTGTTATGTGCATTTTGCAAGTCGTCTTGTGCATTTTCTAAGTTGTTATGTGCATTTTCTAAGTTGTGATTTTCGTAAGTTGTTATGTGCATTTTCTAAGTTGTTATGTGCATTTCGTAAGTTGTTATGTGCATTTTTTAAGTTATCTTGTGCATTTCCTAAGTTGTTATTTGCATTTCGTAAGTTGTGATGTGCATTGTTTAAGTTGTGATGTGCATTGTTTCAGTTATCATTTGCATATTCTAAGTTGTTATGTGCATTTTCTAAGTTGTTATGTGCATTTCCTAAGTTGTTATGTGCATTTTCTAAGTTGTTCTGTGCTTTTCGAAAGTTGTTAAGTTGTCTTGTGCATTTTCTAAGTTGTTATGTGCATTTCTTAAGTTGTTATGTGAATTTATTAAGTCGTTATGTGCGTTTCGTAAGTTGTTATGTACATTTAGTAAGTTGTTATGTGCATTACGTAGGTTGTTATGTGCATATTCTCAGTTGTCTTGTGCATATTCCAAGTTGTTATGTGCATCTCGTAAGTTGTTATGTGCATTTTTTAAGTTGTCTTGTGCATTTTCTAAGTCGTTATGTACATTTAGTAAGTTGTTATGTGCATTTCCTAAGTTGTTATGTGCATATTCTAAGTTGTCTTGTGCATTTCTAAGTTGTTATGTGCATTTCGAAAGTTGTTATGTGCATTTAGTAGGTTGTTATGTGCATATTCTAAGTTGTCTTGTGCATTTTCTAAGTTGTTATGTGCATTTCGTAGGTTGTTTTGTGAATATTCTAAGTTGTCTCGTGCATTTTCTAATTTCGTAAGTTGTTATGTGCATTTTTTAAGTTGTCTTGTGCATTTTCTAAGTTGTTATGTGCATTTCATAAGTTGTTATGTGCATTTCGTAAGTTGTCTTGTGCAAACTACAAGTCGTCGTTAAGAAGACTTTTTATCGGAATAGGTTTTGAAGGAAACACCGGTAGAAATGGCGGCTTTAGGAGCGAACGCTATGCTCTGCCTACTTTAAAAAAATTGGGCTAGGTACATAATAGACTACAATAAATTCTTAGAACAAAAAATTGATTTCAAAATGTGTAATGGATTGGCTGACGTGGAGTTAATACATCTTGGTCTGAAACCAATAGATCGGGTCACACGTGGCAGTATCAGGAGGTGTGGTACAGGTGGCTGTGGGTACGGAAGATAAGGAGCGGGGGCCGGGAGACAAGGGTGTGGGGCCGGAAGACAAGAGGACAGGAGTCGGGAGAAAAGGGGCGTGAGGTTTTTAAAATAGCAAGTTTGTAAAAAAAAAAAATGACGAAGAATTATCATAGTTTGAGATTAGTTTTGGGTAAAACAGTCTGTCTATATCCTATCAAAATCCTTAATTGACCATTATCTTGTCTGTCGTACACATTCTGTCTCCGCGATATATACCTTTATGGATTACGTCCCTTGTTTATCAGTACTCTGCGAGAGAAGAGAGAAAAGGGGGCGGAGAAGGGAGATAAGGGAGGGAGAAGGGAGAAATGGGTAGGGATGAGGGAGAAGACGACCCCATGTAGCCCCTACCCATCAGTGTTGGGAACTAACAAATAATAATGATAATAAATTGAAAAACATATTTAAATAAAAGTGTTATTTGTTGAAAACAAACATATTTTAAGTTTTCCTGAAAAAAAGTCCCAGACTACTTAAAATATGTTTGTTTTCAACAAATAACACGTGAAGTACAGACTCTATTGAACCTATACCTTTAGGACGTCCTATTGGTTAAAAGATGGAGGGGCTATATATCTTAGGACTACACACAAAGACAAACAAATAACACGTTATTTTTTTATTTATTTTTTTTTTTTTTTTCAGACCAAGATTTATTAACTCCACGTCAGACAATCCCTTACACATTTCGAAATCAGTTTTATGTTCTAAGAATTTATTGTATAATGTACCTAGCCCAGTTTCTTTTAACTAGGCAGAGCATAGCGTCCGCTCCTGGAGCCGCCAATTCTACCGGTGTTTCCTTCAAAACCTATTCCGATAAAAAGTCTACTTAACGATGACTTGTAGTTTGCACAAGACAACTTACGAAATGTGCATAACAACTTATGAAATGCACATGACAACTTAGAAATTGCACATAACAACTTAGAAAATGCACATTACAACTTAGAAAATGCACAAGACAACTTAAAAAATGCACATAACAACTTACGAAATGCACATAACAACTTAGAATATGCACATAACAACTTAAGAAATGCACATAACAACTTAGAAAATGCACAAGACAAGTTAGAATATGCACAAAACAACCTACGAAATGCCCCATAACAACTTACTAAATGTACATAACAACTTACGAAACGCACATAACAACTTAGAAAATGCACAAGACAACTTAAAAAATGCACATAACAACTTGGAAGATGCACAAGACAACTTAGAATATGCACATAACAACCTACGAAATGCACATGACAACTTAGAAAATGCACAAGACAACTTAGAAAATGCACATGATAACCTAGAAAATGCACATAACAACTTACTAAATGCACATAACAACATACTAAATGCATATAACAACTTAGAAAATGAACAGGACAACTTAGAAAGCGTACTGCTCAAATTGCAAAAGGTCAACAGAAGGCAGCCGAGGCTTTCCATATTTAACAAATCCAGATAAAGGCGTTACAAAGTGATTACTATCTACAGCGCCGTAGCCACACTGAGGCACACTGAGGCAGCTGCCTCGGTTAATATTTATACCAAATGCCGTAGCCACAGACACTGCGGTACATTGTGGGTAAGGAAATCTGAAGATTTCATTGGTTTTGTGGAACTGCCCAAGACTAATGCCGAAACTATTACAGTTAAGCTTATTGAAAGCCTACAACAATGGAACCTAGACCTAACCAAGTGGCGAGGGAAACTTTCAAAGGATTTGATGGTGCATCGACAATGAGTGGCAAAGTGAGTGGCGTTCATGCTCGGATAACTGCCCTTTATCCACATGCTATAACTGCCCTTTATCCACATGCTATAACTGCCCTTTATCCACATGCTATAACTGCCCTTTATCCACATGCTATAACTGCCCTTTATCCACATGCTATAACTGCCCTTTATCCACATGCTATAACTGCCCTTTATCCACATGCTATAACTGCCCTTTATCCACCTATAACTGCCCTTTATCCACATGCTATAACTGCCCTTTATCCACATGCTATAACTGCCCTTTATCCACATGCTATAACTGCCCTTTATCAACATGCTATAACTGCCCTTTATCCACATGCTATAACTGCCCTTTATCCACATGCTTAGTACTTTACGCATTGTAAGAGCCATTGTTTAAACCTAGTAATTGTCTCATCATGCAGTCAGGTTCCACAGATTCGCAATTCCATGAACACATTTCAACAACTTAATTTCTTTTTTCACAACTCTGCAAAACGAAAAACTATTCTAACTAGACACATGTCAGCTAACTGAGCAGTGTCCGACCTCTTAGCCGATGCACCAGAGTGTGAGGAGGAAAACGAAACTGTCATATTTCAATGTGCTTCAAAAAGGCAGACTCTACCTACACTCTCGGATACGAGATGGTTATCAAGAGTAGACTCCATTAGCACCCTGTTAGTTCATTATGAACATATATACGACGCTCTTAGTGATATTAGGGATGAATCATCTGGTCAGTCAGCTTCTGATGCGTCAAGTTATTTAAGGTCAATGGAGAGCTTCGAGTTTATTGTTGTGGCATGCTTGACGCAATATATATTGGCATTTATAAGGCCACTGTCTGTGAACTTGCAAGCCAAAGAGTGTGACTTGTTACGGGCTCACATTGAAGCTAACAATCTTGCTGATATCCTCAAAACTATAAGATCCAAATCCGACTCCTTTGAAAAGATTTATGACAGGTCAGTGAGAATAGCTGCACAAATAAATATAGTGCCAGGGAAACCACGGATCGTTGGTAGACAAAAACACAGGGCAAATGCCGGTGAAAATATATCAGTGCAGCTGCTGGACCATTTTAAGCTTAATCACTTCTATCCATTTTTAGACCACGTAATACAGGACCTTACTTCTCGGTTTCCTGAACAATTGGAAGACGTTTTAGAGGGAACGTATTTGTTACCAGGAAATCATGACCCTCTTACGAACAGCATTAAAGACAAAATCAAACAAACATTTTCACATGACCTTCCTATGATAAGCCAATTTGAAACCGAAGTTATAAGATGGAACCATACTAATGAAAAAATGAAGAAACCTATGTCTCTCCAAAAAGGGTTTGAATTGTGCGACGAAAACTACTTCCCGAACATTAATGCAATTTTTCAGTTAATTTTGAGTTTGCCTGTGGGTTCCTGTTTGTGCGAACGTAGTTTCAGCGCTTTAAGAAGACTCAAAACTTCGACATGATCAACCATGATAGACTCTCGTCTTAATGGTTTGGCTTTAATGTTTGTTCATAAAAACATTCCAATTGACCGCACGGATATTCTGCGATTGTGGGATTCTCCCGGACATATCAGAATTGCTTTGTCCTTTGATTCAGAAAACAAAATTAATTGAAACAATATCCTGTGTGTCTTTAATCAGTGTTTGCTTACTTAATTCTGTCTTGCAATCATGCTTTATAACAACCAGAACTGTCTTGCAATCATGCTTTATAACAACCAGAAATCGTTGAAAATCACATATAACCCCACTTTATTCCGGGGAGCATGCCCCTGGATCCTAATACCAATATATTTTCTTCTCGCTCGCTCGTTAAAAAAAAATATATTTTTTTTATATATATAGTACCAATAATACGAATTTTATGGTGGTATAACATGGTCGGATTGTCTTCCAGAACGCACCAGAGACGTCCTAGAAAAATAAATCACGGGGGACCCCCGGACCCCTCTAGACTGCCTCGGTTTAAATTTGCCTCTGGCTACGGCACTGATCTATGGCATCGTTTTTAGTGAAGTCGGTCTGTGCGGCGTTGACACAGTTGTAGCCAATGTTTCCATTTATGGAGTAGTGTGGTGACATATATTTATTATCGTCCAACATATAAACCGGTTTTCTAGACGAAAACTAATGTGTTTATAGTATATTAGGGTTCCAATGATCAGTACATGAAAAATGCTTATTAATAATGCAGACAATCCTCAAGTTTTTGCGTCTGTGTGATCAAGATCGATTCAGGACGTTTCGGCACCAAACCATTTCGACACCTAGACGAATCGGCAACTAGACGTTTCGGCATCAAACCATTTCGGCATCTATTTTAATTTTTACCCTGGACGTTTCGGCACCCATTTATATTTGAGTATTATATTGAAGTAAAGAAGTAAAGAAATTAAATATTTTCTATAAGATCACTTGTAAGTCGGTAGCGCGGCGGATTTGTAACCGGAGGCCCCGGGTTCAATCCTCCGTGGTGCCACTGAGTTCCGTCGGTGTGTTCTTGGGCAAGACACTTTACCTTAGCCTCGTCCGTCGGATGGGGACGTAAACCGGGCGGTCCCGTGTATCGGTCTATCCTCCGAGCACGTTAAAGAATCATAGGAATATATTCGATAATAAGAGTAGGGCAGGTTCCCGGATTCCTATGTATCCTTCCCCTCTCTCTGGGCGGCTCTAAATAACCTATACTGTGTTGATGAGCCGTTAAACAACATTCAATTGTAATTCATTTAAAATGCAAAGTTTATTGCCCTAACGGCAACTCTGAAGCGGTTTTGAGCCTGAATACAACTAAAACATGAACATAAATAGGGTCCATATGATAATCACTGGTAAAATTTAAGTAAATATGACTTTTATATTATATCCGTATATTGAAGCGTGGTCACTGAAATTCCCTTTGTTATAGCTGAGGTGTAAATTGTTTAAATGAAAATACTTGAATATGTTCCCTTTAACATGTATAATAATGTATACCTAAGACCAAATAAAAACTTATCTGTATTCATACAGTATCTTTTAATTCTTCACTTTACCTTCCTGTCATCTCCATATCGACGACTACAGGTATGTGACTTGAACATAGCCTCCACAAACTAACCCATTATAAAACATCGTTTACATATAACGCATGCGTTATACTTTTCTTGTCCTATATCATACAACCTACCCTATAATAATGTTTACTCAAACTAGCCATGTACATGACGTAGCATATTAGCTTTTAACAAATCCAGATAAAGGCATTACAAAGTGATTACTATCTATGGCATCGTTTTCAATGAAGTCGGTCTGTGCGGCGTTGACACATTTGTAGCCAATGTTTCCATTTATGGAGTGTTGTGGTGACATATATTTATTATCGTCCAACATATAAACCGTTTTTCTACTTCAAAATGGAGCTTCCATATTTGGTAATACGGGCGATTAATGGCGACTATACCGCGTGAAAACGATAACTCGAGGTTTCATGGGCAGTGTGAAATGTACAGTCTCACCCAGTTTCTCTCTCCGTTTCAAATTATCTTACAGACTCAATAAAACCGAGTCTGCTACTATTATCTCTTGTTTGTGATTGTTGCCTCAGTAGTGTTATTACTTACTGTGCCCGTATTCATAAAGCAACTTAAGTGGATAATATTACTTAAGTCAAAATTTAAGATTTTTACGTATGTTTAAATATCCGTATTAACCTCTCAGGGATTTTACCAACCATCTATTTTACGGTAAATATTTAGCTGTAGGATTGATTTATCCATAACCTTATATTAAGCAATATTAAAAAAAAGTTTTAAATCGATAGAAAAAAGTGTTTAAGAAATTGATAAAATTTGACTTAAGATATTGCTTAGAATCTTTATGAATACGGACCATGGTCCTTGGGATCATCAAGCCAAATCGTATGACTGTGAAGTAGAATACTTAAGCCGGTGATAGGTGGACGTGAGAGGAGTCGCACCTCTACTATCTCTCATGAACATACTCAATAAAACCGAGTCTGCTACTTTTCTCTCTTGTTTGTGTTTGTTGCTTCCATGGAATCCCGATTTTAGTTCTTATTGACATTCACACTAGCGTTTGTTTAGTGATATGTGGTGGCTGTAAAAGTCGCCCCGATAACAAATCAGTAGTGTTATTACATACTGGTGCTTTGGGATCACCAAGACCAATCTTTGTGGATTTAAAGTAGAATACCGCTTAAGCCGGTGCTAGGAGCGTGAGCGGTGTTGCTCCTTCTATTACCTCTCATGAACAAATTTAATAAAACCGAGTCTGCTACTTTTCTCTCTTGTTGGTGTTTTTTGACTCCAATGGATCCTCTTCAGGCCTACATAACGATAGAATTCAAGGACAGAGAGAAGAAGAGGTAGTGTTATACAATATATATATTGATGGGAAGGCCAGAATCATAATACACACTCGTTTTCCCGGATATTTTTTAAAATACCATTATACTATTTCGTAAATTTCGCTCAGAGATCGGATTTGATATGCATTAGTCTTCGTTTCTGCAACATTGTCTTACCTAAATATGAATTACCGACTAGGAAAGTCTTCATCAATTTCAAAATCCTCGGATTGTATGAAGGATAATTATGTATGTGAACATTGTCAATGTAAGGCACGACTAGTCAGACACAACCCAACTAGTGAAGGTCCAGTTGAAAAAACGACACATATGGTGCAATCAATGAAACAAAACCCAAAAAGGGAACACACCTTAACTAGAGCAAGACCAATGGTATAAACTCCAATTGAAGCAAGACCAATACGCAAACCACTAAAGGTGCACGAACAGTGGCAAAACCAAACAAACAAATCACAACTAGGGCTCAACCAATGGGACAAATCACAACTAGGGCTCAACCAATGGGACAAATCACAACTAGGGCTCAACCAATTGGACAAAGCACAACTAGAGCAAAATCTAAAAAGGGCACTACCAATAAAACAATCCCAACTAGGTAATGACTATTGAGACTAACCCCGATAGATAAAGACACGACATTTGAGACAAACCCAAACCATGGCACAATCAAACAGACAAATCGCAGCTAGAGGGAAACGACCAATGTGACAAAATACAACTAGGCCACGACACATTCCAACTAGAGCACGAACAACGCAACATATTTATCAACTTCCGTATACCCAATGAAACACAGCTTAGCTAAGGCATAACACAACAGAAAACATTCAACAACTTAAATTAGACCAGACTAAACGACTTAACCATGGAAACAGAACCTCCCATTTCACTGGACTACGTCAAAACACTTCGGGTCAGTACCATGACATCTGTGTCACACACTCTCACTTATTGTTGTTGCCAGAATCTTCCATATCACTAGCCTACGTTGAAACACTTTAGACTCGCATTATGACATCTGTGTCTTATCACTCCCTCTCATTCGCTGCCGGAACCGGAACGGCAGCGACTCGTATATGGTTTTCATAATTGCACGTGATAAGGTAGCAATGAACAGTTTCTTTGGGTTTTTCACTTTGATAACGCAATCTTATAATGATAGCAGTGAAAAGTGTATCTGTGTTGTAATGCACACGCTAACGTACACGCATGACTGTGCTGATGTGTACTTCTAGCGCGTCTTGCTACAAAGGTGAATAGGTAATCAATATGTAACGCTTGTATGATCAGAGCGAAGTGGGTCGCCCACCTTGATTCAAAATATTTGGTAGGAAAAACTGACGGTAAAATTGGGAAGAAAGTGTCTGGTCAGAAAAAACGGTCCTGGCGTAAACACGTCTTCCTGACAACATTATTTCTTTCAATAGTGTTTAAACACCCGTGACTTGATCGGTTAATATGTTAAACTTTGTTCCCAGTTCCAACCAAGATATAATGCTATTTTCTCTCGACAGCTATTTTACGCTTACGTAAAACCTTGCTTGTTTATTTCTGTTAACAACTCTAACAAGATGCATGCATAATTATTAATGGAGCGTATCGCTTTGTTCTAAAGGTTCCAACGGGGCGTTAGTGATTTGAGTATCCGACTTGAAATCACTTGCTCCTCACCGCTGTGGGTTCGATCCCTAAGGGTTCTAGACATAGTTATGTGAGGAGACTATACAGGTGGCTTGCGGAACGTCGGTGGTTCTACTTAGGTGCTCATCCGTGCACGAAAATTGCCCGAAGAGGCACAAAGGTCTTCCTCCACCAATGAATGGAAAAGGAAGCGACTATAAACTCCAATTCAAAATTCAATTCTAAAGTTTCCTATACAGACATCACGAGTATAAGTTTCAGAACCAAATGCTCAATAGTTTAACATTGTAAACAGTTATATGTATATTTGTTTTGTATAATCTTTTGTAATTCTAAAATGAATGGCACAGTTATATTTTATGAATTGTTGAATTGTAAATAACATTGTACTTTGATGAGACTTAAATATACTATTAAACTGTATTTTTCTTATGATGTTAAGTTTACAGTGTTTTTATCAATATATGCAATCAATATCGTTTGAATGATAAGTTTTATTTATTTGCTGATCTTAATATATTTTTAAAAATATACAAACAATAAAACGTCGATGTGTTATAGTAAAAATGAAAGGTATGTTCTGCACTGTTACATTAATATAGTGTTATAGTCAAAAACGTCGGGGTTTTATTATGTTCAACATTCTTGAAAAGCATTTTTGTATGTGCGTTGTATTTTTTTGCATTTCTTTTCTTTTGATTACATTTTGTAAATAGCCCGACAATGTCAAGAAATTGTCCGAATGCAGTATATTTAAAATGTATAACTTTTATAGTTAACTTGCTCTTATTTAAAAAAAAAAACGTGTACATAGGTAATACGCACTTGTTTTCCATCAAAAACAGAGATTTCTTCGTTGCAGTTTAGTCATATTCACCTCCATTTTATGACATACATAAAGACACTCATAAACAACCACGGTTTGATAGTCATTAATGTGTGGGATCTAATAATAGAAATAACACATGCCACCTTGCTAATTAATTAATCACAGTCTGTCGCGCTATGTCAGCGAAATGTTGCCCACTCCTGGCGTGACCAGTGTACATAAGTCAAACTATACAGGCCTAATTGTAAATCATTAGTACTGCAAAAATATCGCTATCTGTCGGGGAGCAATGCTTCATTACATTATTTAACATTATTTTGATATCTATACACAAGTACTCCCATGTGTATAACAAAGACACTGAATCGTAAAACATTCAGAATAAAAAATTCGTCATGCTGCAGCCGGAAATCGAAACACATACCCTTTTCTTTCTGGGCAAGGATGCTAACCTTTACCACCACCAACAAACCATCCGGTATTTAAATACCAAGTATGACATTTTATTATCACAGTTGTCGAACGCCATTGTACCGTCACCGGATGTTGAGAGTACTGCATGAATCGAGTAAAATATGTGACTTGAAGTAGAATACCGCTTAAGCCTTGGTAGGGGTGTGATAGGTGTTGCTTCTTACATTACCTCTCATGAACAGACGTAATAAAACCGAGTCTACTACTTTATTATTTTGGTTGTGTTTAATGCTTCCAAAGGATCTCCCTTATCAGTATTTATTGAAAGTAGGACACCACATCGGTCCATTAGGTAAAGTTTTTCTTATTTATTTCAAACGTTCTTTAGTATTATTACAAAACTATTTAATCTCAAATTCCACTGATGTTGATAGTTTCTGCTTGGTAAAATGTATCACTATTCTCAACTCAATGTGTCAACATACTGTTGTGACAACAATTAAAAACAAGAGGACCTGTAGGTCCATTAAGGCCTGTATCGCTCTACTGGCAAAAGAGGCCATTACAGTTTGTGTAATGTATTGTTAAATGAAATATAGTTTAGGAGGGGCCAGTAGAGGTACCCAGTGTGTGAATACGCCATCGTTCACTTTATTTTTCAGGTCAGAAATAACAAAAGAAAATTACAGTAAATGCTGTTGACGGTGTATTGTTCTAATCACTGTTATGTGTCGTTGGCGACATAAGCAAAACCGATGAGCATCCAAATAAAGCCTTTCGTAGCACAATGGTATAACAAATATACATGCATGCCAATGGATGCCATCCTTGATCCCGTATCAAACCACTGTTTATCAGAGAAATATATACACGATTTATCGACATATTTACTTAAAGGGAGTACATCAGGCTTTTCATGGGTGTCTAAGTGTCCGACTTAAAATTGATAAATATTTACATTTTCTATTCTACATGGCCAAAACATAATGAATGAGCCTAAAAATGATCCCTGTTTGCAAAGAAATTGATTCAGCACAGTAATATGTGCTATCCTAGGTGACGCACCATGGTTAATTTCAGCATTTTACGTCTGATTCCGTCCTAGCTATATGGTGTATTTAAAGTTTAGACATTAACAACATGGTTCTAACATCACATTTTGAAGTGTTTTATCATGAAATGGAACATTTTTATAATTTAAGATGTTTCTAGAAAAAACCGGATGTACCCCCTTTAATGTGTGATATTTATTTAGATGCGTATAGTGGAACTTATTTTTTCGTTACTACGTGTATACCACGATCTATATGAGCATGCATAATCTCGCATTTCTCATTATCTCCACACGTTGACGCATTATATTCAAATCGCCATTTTGTTTTAATAATTATCAGAAATTGTCAACATATTTTTGGGATCTTTATTAGAAAGCGATACCAAAGTCATATCGCCCACGGGTGATGGACAACAGAAACGTGTATCACCTATCCGATATTCGCTAGAGCTAACAAACAGGATACTCATCAATTAATTTATGAAACACAGGTACATAAAGGGAGATAATTTCCCTCTTCACCTATTATATTGCTTAGGCAGAACCACTCCGTTCTATATCCTTTATACAATAAACAACTTTTCATAGATGTGTTTTGTAATCCATGATTATCTTCAGCAATTTAATATTAAGACCCATTTTATACAATTTATGAAAGAGGACATATGCCATATTTTCTCAAAAGGTTGCTTTGCATCATTAAACGTAACACACAGCTTGCTTTTGTTTTTTCTACTGATGTAATTTTTTTCACTCGTTCATGGGTATCCCGTGAAGATCGGGAATTCCAGCACGAGGTATAATTGTTTTTATCGGAACCAAGGATCTGTCGAGGTTCCAATTAAAACAATTATACTGAGTTTTGGAATTTCCCTGTCTGAACCGTATACCCATGATTGATACTTTTTCTTGCATACCATTTATAATCTGCGCGTTGACGACGCCAACTACTAACGTTTTGCATGTTTATTTACACAATGGCGTCATGCAACTGTCATTGTTTATATCAGCGCGTGACTTTTATCCCCATGTGAAAGATCAGGCTTTCCAGCACCTGTGCAAAAAACGGATCACATACGGTTTGCAAGTATAAAATACGTCATATTACCCAGGGCTTAATCTGTAGTTTAGATTTAGGTTCCTCAATACAGTCAACTACCTCATCAAGTATGATGCAGTCATAAAGTTGTTATACAGCTGATGATAATGTTATCGCTCTGAAACTGTTTGGATCGTCCTTACGTTTATTCCCTCCCTTTAATATGTTAATTATACTAAAGGAAAAAGAAACGCAACTCCGGCATTTCCGCTATATATTGTATGTACAATATTCTGTTGTTAATCGACTGGTATATGGTATATATAAATAGTAGACCTTTCCTTTCGAAACAAAAGACTAAAACAACACATAACACACCAAATATTATTCTTTGAAGTTTCATTATTGATAGAATCTGCGTTTGGCTCAATCAGGTGAGCTAACTTAACATGTAGACCTTGGTAATCTCTTTAACTTAAATGCAGACTCCAGTACTGAAATGGCTCACATTTTCAAAGCGGAATTGCAACATTTATGAATTTCGTGTTACAAAGTATAATGTGATTAAAATGTTTACACCTACACAGTTTTGTCCTTTCTCTAACTAGTTGCTACATTTTGTTTACACTTATCTGGATTTCTCTGGAAACTTCAGGGGCGTAGCTACCTGTACGCAAAGTACGCACGTGCGTACACCCTGTGGCAGCAAACAAATACAAAACAAAAATGGGATGGGAAAATCAATAACACCGGTGTGATTGAAAACATTTGTGCACCATGGTACCTATGATTTTCCCATCCCGTGGTAGCTACGCCCCTGGTATTCTAACGTGCAAATTGTCGAGAACATTATGGATATCATGAAGGATATCTCTTTTTTTTTTAACCGTCTTCTGACGACCCGTTTAATCTCCCCGTCAATTGAAGGAAATCTCATTTGCATTCAAGTTCTCGGCAAAGAGGTTTCTGACCTTCAAGGATCATCTTGAAAATCTTGCAGAAGTTCAAGAGGATGAAATTAAAAACTTTATGCGAGACACGTTGGGCTTCCAGAGCATACTGCTTAAGCGTGTTTGTAAGCGCGTTCCCAGTCATTGTAGAAACGATGCAACAATTAGGAGATGAAGGCGACAGCAAAGCGAGAGGGTATCGTGCTTCCATCCTTAAGTGGGATTTTATTATTGCCGCTGTGACTCTGAAGCACGTGTTCCAGTACACCCATCGACTCTCAGTTTCCCTTCAATGCGCTGACTCAGACTTAGTGGATGCATAGAAAGAAGCTCAGATTTGTGCATCATTACTGGAGGCAGAAAGAAATGACGATGCAGTCTGGGAGGCTTTAGTAAAAAAGGCGACGGAGATAGCTGCGTCTTACGACATCTTGCCGTCTTTGCCTAGAACAGTTGGTAGGCAACAGCATAAGGAGAACGTTGAGGCAGCAGCACCAAACGAGAACTGGAAACGTTCCCTCTACCTTTCATTTTTGGATCACCTTATCACGGAGATGAATGGTTTTAAGGCACAATTTTTCATCCCTACAAGACTAGGCGACCTGAATGGTGCAGTATCAAATGACATATGACCATTATTGGGACGATATGGGTGTAACCAAGGACGTTTTCTACTCGGAAAAGCCATTTCACCCCAAATGTTTCCGAGCTATCACGGAGAATATCGAGTTATCCCGAGGAACCAAATATATCGACCAATCAACGGTTGTCATTTTGACAAGTCCATCTAAGGAAATGTCCAATAATCCGTCTGTCAGTTAATGTTTTTCTTCTTATAAAACTTGTTCGCAGAAGCACGTCAAACTGGGTGTCATCCATCAGACAGGAAACGTGCATTTGATTATGAAAATTCTGCCAAAGGGTTATGTCTCCTGAAGATTATTATTTAATATTAATGAATAATGTCACATTGGCTGTGACCTTTATTTCAGACTTGTTCATAAATAACCCCTTTATTTACAGATGAACATATTCATAATGAGGAACCTGTAGATGGAAATGCTGTTGCGGAAATACTTTTAACAGCAGAAACAACTTTAGATAATACAGTATCTGCTACTACCACAACAGAACAAACAGCAACGGAACAAACAACAACGGAACACACAACAACAATAGAACAAACAGCAACGGAACAAACAACAACGGAACAAACAACAACAATAGAACAAACAGCGACGAAACAAACAACAACGGAACAAACAACAACAATAGAACAAACAGCGACGGAACAAACAACAACGGAACAAACAACAACAATAGAACAAACAGCAACGGAACAAACAACAACGGAACAAACAACAACAATAGAACAAACAGCGACGGATCAAACAACAATAGAACAGACAGCGACGGAACAAACATCAACTGAACAAACAACATCAATGTCACCTCAAACATCAACACTAGAACAAGCCTCAACACCACGTCCGACAAGCAGAAAAAGAAAACTATTTGATTCATCATCACAAGTAACACCAAAACAAAGTAGAATAAGTTTCAAGACAAAAGCAATTCGACAAACTCCCCCAATTCACGTCCACATTTGCTTTCTCGCGTTGCGATTTACCACCCCAGATACAACTATAAGCAAAGTTTGAAAGGTCTAGTGTATACAGTTCGTGAGAATTTGACCTAAACGTAAAAGTTAAATATGATTAAGTTATCTGCCCTTTGCTTGAAGGGTCAAGGTCACTTCCACATTTGCTTTATCACGTTGCGATATACCACCCAAGATACAACTTTAAGAAAAATGTGAAAGGTCTAGTGCATGCAGTTTGTATTAAAATGACCTAAACGCAAAACTTGAATGTTGACGCATTCGCCGCCGCCGCCGGAAAAGCAAAGCTATGTCTCTTTATTTCTTCGAGACAATACTAAACCAAACTTCTAACACACCCATAATATATTTTAAATATATATTTCTATTTTCTTTTAGTGAACTTCATATGGGTACATGTGAACTGCATTCCAACACTACTGGCTAAACATCGAAACTAATTGACAGTGGTCATATGACGGCGTAAACAGCTCATACAGACATAAACGCATGCGCCTTGAGACGTTGCATACAGCTCCTGATTTCAACGCATGACCACAACTGTAAATCTACTGGAAGAAGCACGCATGGGTGTCGCCCTTTATATTATAAAAGATTACAAGAATCTTTCATGGGTATCCGGTGAAGATAGGGAATTCCAACTCGAGGTATAAGTTTTTTTTATCGGAACCGAGGCTCTGCCGAGGTTCCGATTAAAACACTTATACCGAGGGTTGAAATTCCGTATCTGAACCGAATACCCATGATAGATTATTTTTCTTGCATATCAGAGACATTTTGTGCGTTGACGCCGCCAGCTACTAACGTTTTGCATGTTTTCCTGCATACCGGATGTTGGCGCGCGTGAATTTTATCTCGACCCTAGGGTGAGATGGAAATATCTAGCCCCGGTAAAACGACGGATATCCTTGTCCGGTATGCAAGAAAGGTATATTCTCAATATTACTTTGATATATGGACCACTTACAATCAAAATACACATATGACACTGTTGTAAATGTTCTACAAGGAAGGCAAGGTATATTTGCTCAGTAATTATGTCCTCAAAGACAATGCACAAACTCAAACCGCGGCTGATTTTAATGCATATTTCAAGTATGTCAAGAATACAAAATAATGCAACTTCTGAAACGTATACTAAGCAAAAACGAGTTATGCCCCTTATAGTGCGGTTAGATTATGATTAATACAATTTAGGAGAATATATATAGCATTTATTTACACCCATCTACTAATATAAATATAACTGGGTTAATATCATTAAAAAGAGATATTAAAACAGCTTTTTGAAAAAATGCAATACAATATATAAAACAGCATACTATGTGAAATTAAAACAATTATTTCCCCATTTAAAAATAATTGAACCCTTAATGTATCTTGACTTAAATTACAGAAGTTCGCGATTTGCTTTTTACATCATGACGTTGACAATAGCATTTCTGTAAATATCAAAACCCCTCCACAGTTTCACAAGTTATAGACGGAGAAGATGATATTTTATCACATAACGTCCATTGTTAGCAGTGTCGAACACCCATTTAATATTCTATTGTATGACACACGTGTAATACAACCTGAAACGATTTTGATTGGTTCAGTTAAACCTGCAACACTACGCAAGTGTATTAACTGAAACTATTTTATTTGTTACAAATTCACCCAGATCTGAGTCATAAACTTATTATTTGTGACAGCTTATAAGAATAATGCACGTTATACAAAACATTGTTGTTGGTTTGTTAAAAAGTTGGCGTAAACTGCTATTTTGTAAAGAGGTAAAACACGAACTCTTTTATACGCAACGTTATGTGTGAGGCGCGACGTTACGAAGTCACTTATTTTATGACGTTTTGGCGCTAAAGTGTGTCTGACGTCGTGGCGGTTCTATGTCCATCTGAATTAATGTTTTACAAATTTGATTGCAATGTTATGTGATAAAAAAGATCTTAAACTCGTTCCCATTCTATATAAGATTTATGAAACTCGTTATGAATTATTTTTAATTTTAACTCGCCAAAAGGCTCGTTAAAATTAAAAATAATTTATAACTCGTTTCATAAATTGTATATGAAAAGGAAACGAGTTTAAGATCCTCTATGTATTAACCACCCTAGACCGACATTGACAATTACGATATGGCTCTGCTAGTTGTTTGTGGCAAACTGAAATGTCGGCATTAACCGTACATACTACAGGTTCGCCAAAAGACAGATATTGGTTTACAGTAAAACTTGATTGGACAGGAATATTTTTAATGAACTCCACATCCACTGAAGTTCCCGATCACAGTCGCATAGTATGTAGTCTCGATCATCCAGACCTCTCGAGAGACTTCTCTCAAAGAAGTCCACACGATGATCTGGAGTAAAGCTTCTTTAACGTTTTTGACATCAAAACGAGGTGTGGACAAAAATAAATCACCGGCCTCTGATTGGTCAACTTCAGTTTGTTATGGAAATATATGGGGATCACCCCCTACGTCATGACGGTGTCAAAAAATACGTGACGTTACGCGCAATGTTGTGCAATAAAATTACCCCAAACAAAGTCAGCGGATCACGATTAATGCTAAAAAATAAATTTTAAACACCACTTTGTAAGATTATATTATGGTTTTAGAGAAACTACAATAAAACGAAGTTTATGGTATAATTAATAAGGACTAAAGTTGCGCGTAATACAACGTGCAGTTTGATATTGCAGTCAAAACGACGTCACGTCGCAGTCAGTTTTGATGTTTGGCGCCGTCTATCGGTCAAACATTTTAATGAACCGCGAGTCCAGACGCTCGCTAACGCTCGCAGTCAGCTTGAGTGTGTCTGGATGATAGAGACTACATAGTATGTGAATGGCATGGTGCTTGTCCGGAACTGATCACCAAAGCAGTCACAAATGGTGTTGGTGAATGCTTCTGTAACAAGCTGATACATTTTATACGATGCTACATGTACGATGAATTTATTCTTGTCTTTGAAACACACAAGGTTGATTTCAGTAGAGAGGAAAATAATCAGACTCCGGAAAATAATGAAACAAGAACAGAACGTGATCTAGTCCAATACCAGATCATGGGTTAATAAAATAATCGAGCACATTACCATAAAGCGGTTCCTTTCCCATGACATAAAAGGCTGATTTGATAGAGTACCTATCAAAGATATCAACAAAGAACCTTCAAAGCTTATCATCCACTACTAAATGTACCATTATTATCTTCAGACAACAATGGCCTAGTATGGAACTGGTCATAGAGAATTATGATTTCAAGCTTAGAACATATGTTCACGTTGAGGTTATCCAAGTACAGAGAAGGGTAGCTAGGCTAAGTCTTTCACGCAGTCTCGGGCAGACAACATGGAGATGTTCCCCAACAAAAGGCAAGGCAACCTGGATGAAATCTTGAAACAGAGAGTGTCAACTAGGCTACGCACATGATTCTGAAGCTGACGAAGTGACCGAAGATCAGCTGTGCATGTTAACTTCATCTCGTTTTGCTGCATACGCACCAAATGAAATATGTATTGACTGTATCACCAAACTGCTATGGCATCTGTTCTACAAACATATGAGTGAAAGTGAACAGCTCCCTCTTTCTGGCATTGCTTTTAAGCAGTACATAAACAAAGTCCATATCCAGGCCAGGTATGACGTCAGGCTAGCAGCGCTCATCAAGTGTTTCCTTGGATCCGCTGCACAACTGTTTATACAAGACCACAGATGGTCAGCTCAGTCTGTGCATCAGCCAGTGTCAGAATGAGATGAGGAATCTCAAAGTGGAGATATTGGTCTGTGCAGCAGACGCGTGTCAGAATGATGAGGAATCTCAAAGTGGAGATATTGGTCTGTGCAGCAGACGCGTGTCAGAATGATGATGAATCTCAAAGTGGAGATATTGGTCTGTGCAGCAGACGCATGTCAGAATGATGAGGAATCTCAGAGTGGAGATATTGGTCTGTGCAGCAGACGCATGTCAGAATGATGAGGAATCTCAAAGTGGAGATATTGGTCTGTGCAGCAGACGCATGTCAGAATGATGAGGAATCTCAAAGTGGAGATATTGGTCTGTGCAGCAGACGCATGTCAGAATGATGAGGAATCTCAAAGTGGAGATATTGGTCTGTGCAGCAGACGCATGTCAGAATGATGAGGAATCTCAAAGTGGAGATATTGGTCTGTGCAGCAGACGCATGTCAGAATGATGAGGAATCTCAAAGTGGAGATATTGGTATGTGCAGCAGACGCATGTCAGAATGATGAGGAATCTCAAAGTGGAGATATTGGTCTGTGCAGCAGACGCATGTCAGAATGATGAGGAATCTCAAAGTGGAGATATTGGTCTGTGCAGCAGACGCATGTCAGAATGATGAGGAATCTCAAAGTGGAGATATTGGTCTGTGCAGCAGACGCATGTCAGAATGATGAGGAATCTCAAAGTGGAGATATTGGTATGTGCAGCAGACGCATGTCAGAATGATGATGAATCTCAAAGTGGAGATATTGGTCTGTGCAGCAGACGCATGTCAGAATGATGAGGAATCTCAAAGTGGAGATATTGGTATGTGCAGCAGACGCATGTCAGAATGATGAGGAACCTCAAAGTGGAGATATTGGTCTGTGCAGCAGACGCATGTCAGAATGATGAGGAACCTCAAAGTGGAGATATTGGTCTGTGCATCAGCCAGTGTCAGAATGAGATGAGGAATCTCAAAGTGGAGATATTGGTCTGTGCAGCAGACGCATGTCAGAATGATGAGGAATCTCAAAGTGGCATGTTGAGTGCACAGAATGATGATGATATGAAGACAATTTAAACATTGTTTGTTCCTTCAGATTGTTATTTAAGCAGCATGCATCCGTTTGCATTAATTAAGGTGACCTATATATGGCTCACAGTGATGTTGGAGAAAGTTATCATCATTATAAAGCATTTACAGAGTAGTGTCGCTTATTATTAATCATCCTTTAATTTACTATAAGGCAATAACCGGCATTGCAACTAATTATCTAATCATGTTTAATTTATTGTAAATAGCTTTTACCATTAGCTATTTTCCCCCTGAAAATATGGATTTAGCCACTAACAGAAACTGTCTAGGTAGCTTTAAAGCTGAGATACAACGTAGAAAAAAAACAATTTATTAAGCCATTAAAAAGAGTGTTAAAGGAGAAATGAGGAAATCGCCGAACACGATAAATACAAAAAAGTATTGCAGTTTCGGTTTGATTGAGAATGTTCATCAACGGTAGCGAAAAGTGCTTGCTACTGTTCACGTCCTCTAGCCCCGGTTTTAGGAGAACACACTATTTAATATTCCAGTGGTACACACGTTTGTGCCATCCCGTAGATGGTATGCATGTGACGGTGAACATGGAACCTTAAATGAGGTATTTTCATATCACTCTATGGCCCGCGACGTTTGGTCTCAATATCTAACAAAATACTTTGCCCTAAACGAGAAAGCAAAGGGCGAAATAAACAGAATGGAATTTAGTTAGGAGTAGAGGTTACGAAACTTGCGTGCGTATCACAAGTAACTGTCAGTGTCACAGGATGACCTTAGTGGTTGGGCTAACTCAGGAAAGAATCAATGACGGTGAATGCATTTACAGAAGTTTAATGCAACTTTTAAAATATGTTTAATATATATACAATTATCTAAAAAAACAAGCGAATACACAAATGAACTATGAAAAGAATGTTCTCCTGAACGTTTAAGACGTTCTTAGGATTGTTATGAATACTGAATGTCTAAGACACTAAAGTGTTGTTAAAGCTTTAACAATGTTGATCTAGCGCGATAACTGTGATGCGCGAGAGCTCATGAAGATGATGATGCGCGAATTCAATGGATGATTGTCATCAAATGCCTTCTGTAAGGGTTGATGACGCGATGCAATGATAGTTAATCTCCACTGAGATTGTGAATGATATTCCTCCAGTGAGGACTGGTAACGGGCCCACTGGTGTCCCGGGGGTTGTCGTTAGTAAAACCTGGCTGAGCAGGTACGGGGACCGTCTCCACCGCTTGTAACGTTAGTCGTGGAAGCTTAGCTCCACTCCTGGATATCCAAACCTAGATGGCTTACTCCAACCCTGGATGGCTTATATCCTGGATGGCTTAGTCCAACCCTGGATGGCTTATACACATGTTGCCTGTGAAATTTGCCGTCCAATCTCTGTTCCAACAAAGTACTATCTATGATCCCCACGATAGCTAGAAGACAATGGGTTTTATAGCAAACATTACGCCCAAATCATTATTTCCCCCGTTCAGTCCGTGACAAACGTGGCTAAATCTACAGTATAACCTATACGTTTACATGCATTAGCACAAAACTAAACTTATGACACGGCCTCTCTGGCGGCCACTTAAAATGTGCACGCTTTTACGTGTTACATGAATAGATCATGAATATTGTGAAATTGTTTCAACTCGAACAATAGATTTTGGGTGTAACCGATAACAAGAGCTATATACGACCAGTACGCTCTACCCGTGACATTTTGTGACAACATCTCCCCACTTAAAGAAAGTGCTACACTTTTAAAATTCAACAAAATGATAATTAATATTTACACGTTAAGAAACTATTAATTCTTCTGAGCAAACGAGTGACAAAACGTACAAGCTGATCGCTCAATCGCTTGAGTATGTTAACTATTACCACTGCAGTTATAACCTAACTATAATATGTAATTACAATTTCAACACTATTCTACAATTGTACACTACCCTGTCGTAACATATACTACTATTGTACAATACACTGCAATACACTATTGTATTAAACCGGTCATTATGTGCGGCGACTTAAATAGTCTGCCCCAATATTGTCCTTTCCTCGGATCGCTTTAATTTTCATCCGGTAAGGCTGCAGAGTCAGTGCCCACCTCATTAACCTACTGTTAGCTACCTTTGCTTTATTCATATAAGCTAACGGTTGGTGGTCAGTCTCCAAGACAAATTCCTTACCAAAAACATATCGGTGGAATTTACTGACACCCCACACTACTGCAAGACACTCCCTTTCGATAACAGAGTAGTTACATTCCCGGGGTAATAGTTTCCGACTTGCGTAAGCCACGGGGAGACTACACCCATCTTGCTCTTGCAGTAGGACTGCACCCACCCCGATATCGGAGGCATCCGTTCTGAGGATAAACTCCTGGTCAAGTTCAGGTAATTTTAGTATTGGGGTTTTGACCAGACTCCCCTTTAAAGAGACAAAAGCTCGCTCCTGGCTTTCCCCCCAAGTTATCCTATTGGGTTGACCTTTCTTTGTCAAGTCTGACAAAGGTGCAGCTATAGCCGAAAAGTTTGGAATAAACTTCCTGTAAAAACCCGCTAACCCTAAAAATGACCTAACTTGTTTCTTTGTCTCGGGTCTTGGTGCTTCCTGAATTGCCTTAACCTTGTCGGGGCTGGGTTTCAATTTCTGGTCCCTCCCGACAACATGACCCAGACACTCTATATCTGCGTAACCCATGTGACACTTGCTAGGTTTTGCAGTCAGTTTAAACCGGCGTAGCCGTTCCAACAGATTACGTAGAGCCTTAATATGGTCTTCAAATGTTGTTGTAAACACCAGGATGTCATCTACAAAACTGTCTGTGTTGGACAAATCCTTCAGGACTTTCCTCATTAACCTACAGAATGTTGCTGGGGCGTTTACGAGACCAAAGGGCATGACCTTGAACTTAAAAAGTCCTTGCGAAGTTTCGAAGGAGGTCATCTCTTTAGCTCGGTCTGAAAGTGGGACTTGCCAATACCCTTTACTGAGGTCTAACTTGGAGAAATACGAATATCCCGCAAGTTTAGAGAATACCTCCTCAATATTAGGCATTGGCTCTGCATCAAAGATGGTACGTTTATTGAGCTGCCTAAAATCGATGCAGAATCGAATTGACCCATCTTTCTTCTTAATAAGTACGACTGGGGATGAAAATGGGGCGTTTGAAGGTTCGATGACACCCAATTTCAACATGTCTTTCACCTCCTCATCAACAATTGATCGGGAGTGAAATGGAATGGAATACCCCTTAATTATAATTGGTTCCCCTGAGGTGAGTACAATATCATGTTGCACTCCATCTGTCTGCCCCGGGTTTTCGGACAAGACATCACTGAACTCCGAGAGTAAACTACCCATCTCTCGTTGCTGCTCTACACTAAGCATGCCCGATATGTCTACATCGGCTGCTCTCTCCCTACCTACACTAGTGGGAAAATACATGGGACTAGTGTCCTCACTACTGTCTTCCTCACTATCCTCAATAACTGCAACATTAACTACGGTTAACACCCCTTGTTGCACATTATCGGTTCTACTTATATACTCTTTCAGCATATTCGCATGAAAGGTCTTTAACTTTCCGTTTATCTCGATACGGTAATCCATAGTGTTCACTATCCCTCTAACGTAAAACGGACCTTTCCATTGCAATAACAACTTGTTATTGTCGGTCGGGAGTAACAGTAACACCTGGTCATCTATCTTAAACTTCCTAGCTCTAGCTTTCTGGTCATAGTACCGTTTATACTTGGTACTTGCCTTAACTAACTGACTTTGAGCTATCTTACAAGTATCCTCTAGTTTCTCCTTCAGATCTAAAACATACTGATATGTAGTCTTAACCTCATCACTATCTACTTCACCTGCCCACATCTCTCTAAGAATCCTCATGGGACCTCTAACTGACCTACCGTACAATAACTCAAACGGAGAGAATCCTAAACTCTCTTGTGGTACCTCTCTAAATGCAAACAATAAAGCATTGAGATATTTGTCCCAATCTTTGGGTCTCTCGGTACACATACGCCGTAACATTTGCTTCAACGTCCCGTTAAATCGTTCGACTAACCCGTTACACATAGAGTGATATGGTGTTGTCATGATTTGACGCAAAGACAATAACCTGCTTACTTCAGCCATAAGTTCTGACGTAAACTGTGACCCACAATCAGTCAGCATTTCCTCTGGTACACCTAGCCTACTGAACATATCAACTAATGCCTCAGCTACTCTCTCAGTTTCAATTGAGGGCAATGCTACTGCCTCCGGATACCTAGTTGCATAGTCTACCATGGTTAAAATGTACCTATTTTTCCTATCCGACACTGGAAAAATTGGTCCAACTATGTCTACGGCTACCCGCTTAAATGGTGTATCTATCAGTGGCATCTGACCTAAATGTACTTTGGTCACTCGACCTTTTGGTACTGTCCTTTGGCATACATCGCAGGACCTACAATACCTAGTGACATCTCCACTAACGCCTGGCCAATAAAATTATGCCAATACTCTATCTGACGTTTTCTTTACGCCTAAATGACCTCCCATAATCGACTCATGAGCTAACTTAAGCACTGTCGTTCTATACTGGGTAGGTACCACTAATTGGTGAAACTGTCTACTACCACTATCTTCAAATTCTCTGTACAATAACCTATTCTTATGTACAAACTTACAACTACCGGACCCTTTACACTTCTTCACTACACCATCCTTGGCCTTCACCTTACAAGGACCTAATGACTCGTCTTGAGTTTGTGCTTCTATAAACTCCGCTTTAGATATGTCACCTACGGCTGCAGGAACCTTTAATTTTCTATAAGCCTGAGCTTGCTTCTGAACCTGCGCTCTATTCTCTACGGCATTACTTATGCTACTTCTAAAATCGGACATTACCGGAAGTGCTGAACCATCTATGTTCCCTATCGTTAAATCATACATCGGGTCATCCATACATAGTGCCTCTGTAGTCCCTTTAAAGAAAGGTGTATCTACATCTATTCTCGCTATTGGCACGTGCTCTACCGACTTATTTAGCAACATACACGGTGACTGTTTACCTACCAACTGGTCATCCGTAACTAAACTACGCCTAACTACCACACCTGTACAACCTGTATCCCTCATTACAATTACGTCCGTGCCATTCACTCTACCATCTGCCGTTGGAAGATTTGCATACGGAAAGAGACATGTTCCGATCTTCGTCATTACACCATCCGCTTTAACACAACAGCTACTACTCTCGGTTTAATAACCGGACTATTACTACCTCTGCCTCTACCTCTACCACGGTTTTGACCACCTCTACCTCTACCGAAATTCCATGGGTTGTTAAAACCTTGGTTCTGACTCCCTACATTGTTGTCCACTCTACTATTTTCACTAAAATTGTCTACGACAGCGGACACTTTCACCGCTTTCCTACACTCGTGTGATTTATGACAGGTTGCAATGTTTCTAAATGTTCAACATGAATCACGAGGAGTTTGGACAACGCATTCACATTCCGTACGTTATAAACAATAAAAATTGTTCCAGTCTTTGTTTTGAACTTTTAAAGTTTTTTCTCTGTAATGTGATTGGGTCTTTACTATTTTTTTTCTTTTTTGTTTGTTTAATATTTCTAATGTTAAAGAAACACCTAAGTTTACCGAACACAAACGTCCGCTTTTTCAGGCGGGTCCATGCCATCATAAAAAGTCGCAGAGTTTTGTTTATTTGTGTTTATATAGAGTATATACCTAAATAATCAAAATTTACCTAACCAAAATGTCACTTTTATGATTTCAATGAGGTATGGTTTGGCAAATAAGCAAACATAAAATTCAAACAGTATTCAAACAAAAATATCTTGTTTAAAAAAAAAAAGCAAACTGTCATTAATTTTTTTTTCAGAGTTTTTATAAAGCCTGTCGAGACATTCTATGTAGGACGGGTATATTGAAAAATAGAGACTTTTATTTTATGATAAGCAATGAAATACTGTATTTTATCAGTGAAATAAAGGTGTTATTCTACATTGTGGAATATAGAGTGTTATTTCCATAGTAGCTGCCGGGACTTCTTTTTTAATGTACAACCAACACAAATGCACAGTAACACATCTAACAGACATTCCAATTGTTATACTGTTAAATCCACCGTTTATTTAATTACTTTCTTTCTATGACGTTGACGGTTTCAAAAAAAATGTGACGTCATGTAACGTTTCGAACGTTACGTCATCGTGAACAGGGCGCGTAGCCAGGTGTGTAAAACGGTTTAGTTACTGAAATTGCTTAAATAATTGTTTGTAAAATCATAAAATAAAAAGAAAAAGGGTTGTTTTGTCGTGAATAACATATTTTTTTTCATCTCGAAGTTAGAAAACTTATATATAAAGTTTTCTCACTTCTTAATGAAATAAAATATGTTATTCACTCCAAAACAACAATATATAAAAAATGGGTATATTGAAAAATAGAGACTTGTATCTGATTTCTAATATAAGAATACCAAGCCATTTTCTTGGAAAACGCCAAGAACTTAATCTGTTTTCATTTGTATGTTCATTTAAAACGATGGGTTTTTCTATATCATACGACCTAACCTATAATCATTTTTACTCAAACTAGCCATGTACATGACGTAGCATATTAGCTTTTAACTATGGAAAGCCTCGGCTGCCTTCTGTTGGCCTTTTGCATTTTGTGCAGTACGCTTTGTAAGTCGTTTTGTGCATTTTCTAAGTTGTGATGTGATTTTCGTAAGTTATTATGTGCATTTCGTAAGTTGTTATGTGCATTTTCTAAGTTGTCCTGTGCTTTTTTTATGTTGTACTGTGCATTTTCGAAGTTGTTATGTGCATTTTGCAAGTCGTCTTGTGCATTTTCTAAGTTGTTATGTGCATTTTCTAAGTTGTGATTTTCGTAAGTTGTTATGTGCATTTTCGAAGTTGTGATGTGATTTTCGTAAGTTATTATGTGCATTTCGTAAGTTGTTATGTGCATTTTCTAAGTTGTCCTGTGCTTTTTTTATGTTGTCATGTGCATTTTCTAAGTTGTACTGTGCATTTTCGAAGTTGTTATGTGCATTTTGCAAGTCGTCTTGTGCATTTTCTAAGTTGTTATGTGCATTTTCTAAGTTGTGATTTTCGTAAGTTGTTATGTGCATTTTCTAAGTTGTTATGTGCATTTCGTAAGTTGTTATGTGCATTTTTTAAGTTATCTTGTGCATTTCCTAAGTTGTTATTTGCATTTCGTAAGTTGTGATGTGCATTGTTTAAGTTGTGATGTGCATTGTTTCAGTTATCATTTGCATATTCTAAGTTGTTATGTGCATTTTCTAAGTTGTTATGTGCATTTCCTAAGTTGTTATGTGCATTTTCTAAGTTGTTCTGTGCTTTTCGAAAGTTGTTAAGTTGTCTTGTGCATTTTCTAAGTTGTTATGTGCATTTCTTAAGTTGTTATGTGAATTTATTAAGTCGTTATGTGCGTTTCGTAAGTTGTTATGTACATTTAGTAAGTTGTTATGTGCATTACGTAGGTTGTTATGTGCATATTCTCAGTTGTCTTGTGCATATTCCAAGTTGTTATGTGCATCTCGTAAGTTGTTATGTGCATTTTTTAAGTTGTCTTGTGCATTTTCTAAGTCGTTATGTACATTTAGTAAGTTGTTATGTGCATTTCCTAAGTTGTTATGTGCATATTCTAAGTTGTCTTGTGCATTTCTAAGTTGTTATGTGCATTTCGAAAGTTGTTATGTGCATTTAGTAGGTTGTTATGTGCATATTCTAAGTTGTCTTGTGCATTTTCTAAGTTGTTATGTGCATTTCGTAGGTTGTTTTGTGAATATTCTAAGTTGTCTCGTGCATTTTCTAATTTCGTAAGTTGTTATGTGCATTTTTTAAGTTGTCTTGTGCATTTTCTAAGTTGTTATGTGCATTTCATAAGTTGTTATGTGCATTTCGTAAGTTGTCTTGTGCAAACTACAAGTCGTCGTTAAGAAGACTTTTTATCGGAATAGGTTTTGAAGGAAACACCGGTAGAAATGGCGGCTTCAGGAGCGAACGCTATGCTCTGCCTACTTTAAAAAAATTGGGCTAGGTACATAATAGACTACAATAAATTCTTAGAACAAAAAATTGATTTCAAAATGTGTAATGGATTGGCTGACGTGGAGTTAATACATCTTGGTCTGAAACCAATAGATCGGGTCACACGTGGCAGTATCAGGAGGTGTGGTACAGGTGGCTGTGGGTACGGAAGATAAGGAGCGGGGGCCGGGAGACAAGGGTGTGGGGGCCGGAAGACAAGAGGACAGGAGTCGGGAGAAAAGGGGCGTGAGGTTTTTAAAATAGCGAGTTTGTAAAAAAATAAAATGACGAAGAATTATCATAGTTTGAGATTAGTCTTGGGTAAAACAGTCTGTCTATATCCTATCAAAATCCTTAATTGACCATTATCTTGTCTGTCGTACACATTCTGTCTCCGCGATATATACCTTTATGGATTACGTCCCTTGTTTATCAGTACTCTGCGAGAGAAGAGAGAAAAGGGGGCGGAGAAGGGAGATAAGGGAGGGAGAAGGGAGAAATGGGTAGGGATGAGGGAGAAGACGACCCCATGTAGCCCCTACCCATCAGTGTTGGGAACTAACAAATAATAATGATAATAAATTGAAAAACATATTTAAATAAAAGTGTTATTTGTTGAAAACAAACATATTTTAAGTTTTCCTGAAAAAAAGTCCCAGAGTACTTAAACTATGTTTGTTTTCAACAAATAACACGTGAAGTACAGACTCTATTGAACCTATACCTTTAGGACGTCCTATTGGTTAAAAGATGGAGGGGCTATATATCTTAGGACTACACACAAAGACAAACAAATAACACGTTATTTTTTTATTTATTTATTCTTTTTTTTTTCAGACCAAGATTTATTAACTCCACGTCAGACAATCCCTTACACATTTCGAAATCAGTTTTATGTTCTAAGAATTTATTGTATAATGTACCTAGCCCAGTTTCTTTTAACTAGGCAGAGCATAGCGTCCGCTCCTGGAGCCGCCAATTCTACCGGTGTTTCCTTCAAAACCTATTCCGATAAAAAGTCTACTTAACGATGACTTGTAGTTTGCACAAGACAACTTACGAAATGTGCATAACAACTTATGAAATGCACATGACAACTTAGAAATTGCACATAACAACTTAGAAAATGCACATTACAACTTAGAAAATGCACAAGACAACTTAAAAAATGCACATAACAACTTACGAAATGCACATAACAACTTAGAATATGCACATAACAACTTAAGAAATGCACATAACAACTTAGAAAATGCACAAGACAAGTTAGAATATGCACAAAACAACCTACGAAATGCCCCATAACAACTTACTAAATGTACATAACAACTTACGAAACGCACATAACAACTTAGAAAATGCACAAGACAACTTAAAAAATGCACATAACAACTTGGAAGATGCACAAGACAACTTAGAATATGCACATAACAACCTACGAAATGCACATGACAACTTAGAAAATGCACAAGACAACTTAGAAAATGCACATGATAACCTAGAAAATGCACATAACAACTTACTAAATGCACATATTAACATACTAAATGCATATAACAACTTAGAAAATGAACAGGACAACTTAGAAAGCGTACTGCTCAAATTGCAAAAGGTCAACAGAAGGCAGCCGAGGCTTTCCATATTTAACAAATCCAGATAAAGGCGTTACAAAGTGATTACTATCTACAGCGCCGTAGCCACACTGAGGCACACAGAGGCAGCTGCCTCGGTTAATATTTATACCAAATGCCGTAGCCACAGACACTGCGGTACATTGTGGGTAAGGAAATCTGTGAAGATTTCATTGGTTTTGTGGAACTGCCCAAGACTAATGCCGAAACTATTACAGTTAAGCTTATTGAAAGCCTACAACAATGGAACCTAGACCTAAACAAGTGGCGAGGGAAACTTTCAAAGGATTTGATGGTGCATCGACAATGAGTGGCAAAGTGAATGGCGTTCATGCTCGGATAACTGCCCTTTATCCACATGCTATAACTGCCCTTTATCCACATGCTATAACTGCCCTTTATCCACATGCTATAACTGCCCTTTATCCACATGCTATAACTGCCCTTTATCCACATGCTATAACTGCCCTTTATCCACATGCTATAACTGCCCTTTATCCACATGCTATAACTGCCCTTTATCAACATGCTATAACTGCCCTTTATCCACATGCTATAACTGCCCTTTATCCACATGCTTAGTACTTTACGCATTGTAAGAGCCATTGTTTAAACCTAGTAATTGTCTCATCATGCAGTCAGGTTCCACAGATTCGCAATTCCATGAACACATTTCAACAACTTAATTTCTTTTTTCACAACTCCGCAAAACGAAAAACTATTCTAACTAGACACATGTCAGCTAACTGAGCAGTGTCCGACCTCTTAGCCGATGCACCAGAGTGTGAGGAGGAAAACGAAACTGTCATATTTCAATGTGCTTCAAAAAGGCAGACTCTACCTACACTCTCGGATACGAGATGGTTATCAAGAGTAGACTCCATTAGCACCCTGTTAGTTCATTATGAACATATATACGACGCTCTTAGTGATATTAGGGATGAATCATCTGGTCAGTCAGCTTCTGATGCGTCAAGTTATTTAAGGTCAATGGAGAGCTTCGAGTTTATTGTTGTGGCATGCTTGACGCAATATATATTGGCATTTATAAGGCCACTGTCTGTGAACTTGCAAGCCAAAGAGTGTGACTTGTTACGGGCTCACATTGAAGCTAACAATCTTGCTGATATCCTCAAAACTATAAGATCCAAATCCGACTCGTTTGAAAAGATTTATGACAGGTCAGTGAGAATAGCTGCACAAATAAATATAGTGCCAGGGAAACCACGGATCGTTGGTAGACAAAAACACAGGGCAAATGCCGGTGAAAATATATCAGTGCAGCTGCTGGACCATTTTAAGCTTAATCACTTCTATCCATTTTTAGACCACGTAATACAGGACCTTACTTCTCGGTTTCCTGAACAATTGGAAGACGTTTTAGAGGGAACGTATTTGTTACCAGGAAATCATGACCCTCTTACGAACAGCATTGAAGACAAAATCAAACAAACATTTTCACATGACCTTCCTATGATAAGCCAATTTGAAACCGAAGTTATAAGATGGAACCATACTAATGAAAAAATGAAGAAACCTATGTCTCTCCAAAAAGGGTTTGAATTGTGCGACGAAAACTACTTCCCGAACATTAATGCAATTTTTCAGTTAATTTTGAGTTTGCCTGTGGGTTCCTGTTTTTGCGAACGTAGTTTCAGCGCTTTAAGAAGACTCAAAACTTCGACATGATCAACCATGATAGACTCTCGTCTTAATGGTTTGGCTTTAATGTTTGTTCATAAAAACATTCCAATTGATCGCACGGATATTCTGCGATTGTGGGATTCTCCCGGACATATCAGAATTGCTTTGTCCTTTGATTCAGAAAACAAAATTAATTGAAACAATATCCTGTGTGTCTTTAATCAGTGTTTGCTTACTTAATTCTGTCTTGCAATCATGCTTTATAACAACCAGAACTGTCTTGCAATCATGCTTTATAACAACCAGAAATCGTTGAAAATCACATATAACCCCACTTTATTCCGGGGAGCATGCCCCTGGATCCTAATACCAATATATTTTCTTCTCGCTCGCTCGTTAAAAATATATATATTTTTTTTATATATATAGTACCAATAATACGAATTTTATGGTGATATAACATGGTCGGAGTGTCCTCCAGAACGCACCAGAGACGTCCTAGAAAAATAAATCACGGGGGACCCCCGGACCCCTCTAGACTGCCTCGGTTTAAATTTGCCTCTGGCTACGGCACTGATCTATGGCATCGTTTTTAGTGAAGTCGGTCTGTGCGGCGTTGACACAGTTGTAGCCAATGTTTCCATTTATGGAGTAGTGTGGTGACATATATTTATTATCGTCCAACATATAAACCGGTTTTCTAGACGAAAACTAATGTGTTTATAGTATATTAGGGTTCCAATGATCAGTACATGAAAAATGCTTATTAATAATGCAGACAATCCTCAAGTTTTTGCGTCTGTGTGATCAAGATCGATTCAGGACGTTTCGGCACCAAACCATTTCGACACCTAGACGAATCGGCAACTAGACGTTTCGGCATCAAACCATTTCGGCATCTATTTTAATTTTTACCCTGGACGTTTCGGCACCCATTTATATTTGAGTATTATATTGAAGTAAAGAAGTAAAAAAATTAAATATTTTCTATAAGATCACTTGTAAGTCGGTAGCGCGGCGGATTTGTAACCGGAGGCCCCGGGTTCAATCCTCCGTGGTGCCACTGAGTTCCGTCGGTGTGTTCTTGGGCAAGACACTTTACCTTAGCCTCGTCCGTCGGATGGGGACGTAAACCGGGCGGTCCCGTGTATCGGTCTATCCTCCGAGCACGTTAAAGAATCATAGGAATATATTCGATAATAAGAGTAGGGCAGGTTCCCGGATTCCTATGTATCCTTCCCCTCTCTCTGGGCGGCTCTAAATAACCTATACTGTGTTGATGAGCCGTTAAACAACATTCAATTGTAATTCATTTAAAATGCAAAGTTTATTGCCTTAACGGCAACTCTGAAGCGGTTTTGAGCCTGAATACAACTAAAACATGAACATAAATAGGGTCCATATGATAATCACTGGTAAAATTTAAGTAAATATTACTTTTATATTATATCCGTATATTGAAGCGTGGTCACTGAAATTCCCTTTGTTATAGCTGAGGTGTAAATTGTTTAAATGAAAATACTTGAATATGTTCCCTTTCACATGTATAATAATGTATACCTAAGACCAAATAAAAACTTATCTGTATTCATACAGTATCTTTTAATTCTTCACTTTACCTTCCTGTCATCTCCAAATCGACGACTACAGGTATGTGACTTGAACATAGCCTCCACAAACTAACCCATTATAAAACATCGTTTACATATAACGCATGCGTTATACTTTTCTTGTCCTATATCATACAACCTACCCTATAATAATGTTTACTCAAACTAGCCATGTACATGACGTAGCATATTAGCTTTTAACAAATCCAGATAAAGGCATTACAAAGTGATTACTATCTATGGCATCGTTTTCAATGAAGTCGGTCTGTGCGGCGTTGACACATTTGTAGCCAATGTTTCCATTTATGGAGTGTTGTGGTGACATATATTTATTATCGTCCAACATATAAACCGTTTTTCTACTTCAAAATGGAGCTTCCATATTTGGTAATACGGGCGATTAATGGCGACTATACCGCGTGAAAACGATAACTCGAGGTTTCATGGGCAGTGTGAAATGTACAGTCTCACCCAGTTTCTCTCTCCGTTTCAAATTATCTTACAGACTCAATAAAACCGAGTCTGCTACTATTATCTCTTGTTTGTGATTGTTGCCTCAGTAGTGTTATTACTTACTGTGCCCGTATTCATAAAGCAACTTAAGTGGATAATATTACTTAAGTCAAAATTTAAGATTTTTACGTATGTTTAAATATCCGTATTAACCTCTCAGGGATTTTACCAACCATCTATTTTACGGTAAATATTTAGCTGTAGGATTGATTTATCCATAACCTTATAAGCAATATTAAAAAAAAGTTTTAAATCGATAGAAAAAAGTGTTTAAGAAATTGATAAAATTTGACTTAAGATATTGCTTAGAATCTTTATGAATACGGACCATGGTCCTTGGGATCATCAAGCCAAATCGTATGACTGTGAAGTAGAATATTTAAGCCGGTGATAGGTGGACGTGAGAGGAGTCGCACCTCTACTATCTCTCATGAACATACTCAATAAAACCGAGTCTGCTACTTTTCTCTCTTGTTTGTGTTTGTTGCTTCCATGGAATCCCGTTTTCAGTTCTTATTGACATTCACACTAGCGTTTGTTTAGTGATATGTGGTGGCTGTAAAAGTCGCCCCGATAAAAAATCAGTAGTGTTATTACATACTGGTGCTTTGGGATCACCAAGACCAATCTTTGTGGATTTAAAGTAGAATACCGCTTAAGCCGGTGCTAGGAGCGTGAGCGGTGTTGCTCCTTCTATTACCTCTCATGAACAGATTTAATAAAACCGAGTCTGCTACTTTTCTCTCTTGTTGGTGTTTTTTGACTCCAATGGATCCTCTTCAGGCCTACATAACGATAGAATTCAAGGACAGAGAGAAGAAGAGGTAGTGTTATACAATATATATATTGACGGGAAGGCCAGAATCATAATACACACTCGTTTTCCCGGATATTTTTAAAAATACCATTATACTATTTCGTAAATTTCGCTCAGCGATCGGATTTGATATGCATTAGTCTTCGTTTCTGCAACATTGTCTTACCTAAATATGAATTACCGACTAGGAAAGTCTTCATCAGTTTCAAAATCCTCGGATTGTATGAAGGATAATTATGTATGTGAACATTGTCAATGTAAGGCACGACTAGTCAGACACAACCCAACTAGTGAAGGTCCAGTTGAAAAAAACGACACATATGGTGCAATCAATGAAACAAAACCCAAAAAGGGAACACACCTTGACTAGAGCAAGACCAATGGTATAAACTCCAATTGAAGCAAGACCAATAAGCAAACCACTAAAGGTGCACGAACAGTGGCAAAACCAAACGAACAAATCACAACTAGGGCTCAACCAATGGAACAAATCACAACTAGGGCTCAACCAATGAGACAAATCACAACTAGGGTTCAACCAATGGGACAAATCACAACTAGGGCTCAACCAATGGGACAAATCACAACTAGGGCTCAACCAATGGGACAAATCACAACTGGAGCAAAATCAAATTAGCAAACCCTATAAAGGGCACTACCAATAAAACAATCCCAACTAGGTAATGACTATTGAGACAAACCCCGATAGATAAGGACACGACCAATGACCATGGCACAATCAAACAGACAAATCACAGCTAGAGGGAAAATACCAATGTGACAAAATACAACTGGGCCACGACACATTCCAACTAGAGCACGAACAACGCAAAATGCGCATACCCAATGAAACACAGCTTAGCTAAGGCATAACACAACAGAAAATATTCAACAACAACACGACCAGACTAAACGACTTAACCATGAAAACAGAATCTCCTATTTTACTGGTCTACGCCGAAACACTTCGGGTCAGTACCATGACGTCTGTGTCACACACTCTCACTTATTGTTGTTGCCAGAATCTTCCATATCACTAGCCTACGTTGAAACACTTTGGACTCGCATTATGACATCTGTGTCTTATCACTCCCTCATTAGCGACTCTTATATGGTTTTCATAATTGCACATGGTAAGGTAGCAATGAACAGTTTCTTTAGGGTTTTCACTTTGATAACGCAATCTTATAATGGTAGCAGTGAAAATTTTATCTGTTTTGTAATGCACACACCAACGCACACGTATGACTGTGCTGATGTGTACTTCTAGCGCGTCTTGCTACAAAAGTGATATGTAATCAATATGTAATGCTTGTATGACCAGATCAAAGTGGGGTCGCCGACCTTGATTCAAAATATTTGGTAGGAAAAACTGACGGTAAACATTGGGAAGAAAGTGTCTGGTAAGGAAAAACGGTCGTGGCGTAAACACGTCTTCCTGACAACATTATTTCTTTCAATAGTGTTTAAACACCCGTGACTTGATCGGTTATTATGTTAAACTTTGTTCCCAGTTCCAACCAAGATATAATGCTATTTTCTCTCGGCAGCTATTTTACGCTTACGTAAAACCTTGCTTGTTTATTTCTGTTAACAACTCTACCAAGATGCATGCATAATTATTAATGGAGCGTATCGCTTTGTTTTAAAGGTTCCAACGGGGCGTTAGTGATTCGAGTATCCGACTTGAAATCACTTGCTCGTCACCGCTGTGGGTTCGATCCTTAAGGGATCTCGACATATTTATGTGAAGAGACTACTATACAGGTGGCTTGAGGAACGTCGGTGGTTCTACTCCGGTGCTCATCCGTGCACGAAAATTGCCCGAAAATGCACATAGGTCTTCCTCCACCAATGAATGGAAACTGGAAGCGATTCAAAATTCAATTCTAAAGGTTCCTTACAGACAGTATGCGGTTTAAACACGAGTACAAGGTTCAGAACCAATTGCTCAATATTTTAACATTGTAAACAGTTATATGTATATTTGTTTTGTATAATCTTTTGTAATTTTAAAATGAATGGCACAGTTATATTTTATGAATTGTTGTATTGTAAATAACATTGTTCTCTGATGAGACTTAAATATACATGTACTATTAAACTGTATTTTTCTTATGATGTCAAGTTTACAGTGTTTTTATCAATACATACAATATCGTTTGAATGATAATTTCTGTTTATTTGCTATCTTAATATATTTTTAAAAATATACAAACAATACGTCAATGAAACGTCGATGTGTTATAGTAAAAATAAAAAGTATGTTCTGCACTGTTACATTAGTGTTATAGTCAAAAAATGTCGGGGTTTTATTATGTTTAACATTCGTGTAAAGCATGTTTGTATGTGCGTTGTTTTTTTTTGTAGTTTTTTTTCTTTTGAATACATTTTGTTAATAGCCCGACAATGTCAAGAAATTGTCCGAATATTTTATATTTAAAATGTATACACTTTAATAGTTTACTTGCTCTTATTTAACAAAACTTGCACATAGGTAATACGAAATTGTTTTTCCATCAAAAACAGCGATTTCTTCGTCGCAGTTTAATCATATTCACCTACATTTTATGACATACATAAAGACACTCATAAACAACCAATGTTTAATAGTCATTAACATGTGGGATCTAATAATAGAAATAACACATGTCACCTTGCTAAGTAATTAATCACTGTCGCGCGATCTCAGCGAAATGTCGCCCCTCCTGGCGTGACCAGTGTACATAAGTCAAACTATACAGGCCTAATTGTAAATTATTAGTACTGCAAAAAATCGCTATCTGTCGGGGAGCTATGCTTCATTACATTATTTAACATCATTTTGATATATATACTCAAGTGATATGAAAACGCAACACGGGAATTTCCGCTATATATTGTATGTACAATATGCTGCTTTTAATCGAATGGTACATGGCTACGTAAGACCTTTCCTTTTGGAAAAAATACTAAAACAACAAATAATACAGCAAATAGTATTCCTTCAATGTTTCATTATTCACAGAGTACGCGTTTGGCTCAATCATGTGAGCAAACTGAGGATGCAACATTTTGCAAACTATTTACGTTAAATACAGTACTGAACTAGCTTAATTTTTCAAAGAGCTACTTCAACATTTATGAAGGTCTTGTTACAAAGTGTAGTGTGATAAAAACGTCTACAAAATCACAGTTGTGTCCTTTCTCTAGTTAACTGCAACTTTCTTTTTAAAAAACATCTTGGGATTTCTTTGGAATATTATGTGCAATTAAGTGTGCAGTATATATAATATATAGCGGAAATTCCCGTGTTGCGTTTTCATATCACTTGAGTGTATATGTATATACACAAGTACTCCCATGTGTATAACAAAGACACCGAATCGTAAAACATTCAGAAAAAAAAATCATTTCAAAATACGTCATGATGCAGCCGGAAATCGAAACACATACCTTTTGCTTTCTGGGCAAGGATGCTAACCTTTACCACCACCAACATACCATCCGGTATTTAAATGCCAATTATGACATTTTATTATCACAGTTGTCAAACGTCATTGTACCGTCACCGGATGTTGGGAGTACTGCATGAATCGAGCAAAATATGTAACTTGAAGTAGAATACCGCTTAAGCCTGTGGTAGTGGGCGTGAGAGGTGTTGCTTCCTACATTACCTCTCACGAACAGACGTAATAAAACCGAGTCTACTACTTTATTATTTTGGTTGTGTTTAATGCTTCCAAAGGATCTCTCTTATCGGTATTTATTGAA
>JAWPHD010015041.1:0-57581 GCA_037043455.1 Cyrtodaria siliqua | reverse complement strand
TAATGTAAATGCACATTTTCGACTATACAATTGAGTTATTGCAGCAATTAAAGCTTACATTAGAAAAAATATCTCCAAAAAACAAATGGAAAAAATACAAAGTCCTAGTCTTCCTTTTAATATCATTCCATTTATTAAGAATAAACATGGATCAAGGGACCTTTATAATATTATTAACCAAAACCCCAGCAAACCAACTTCAAAATCCAAATGGGATGACATTTATAACATAGGGGAAGAAACATGGAATGATAAGTACATATCCCCCTTTTAATCCTCAACAAATACAACATTACAATGGTTTCAAGTACGGTTAAACCATAGAATTCTTCCAACCAGAAAATTTCTTCATAAAATAAACATCATTGATTGTCCAATGTGCAAGTATTGTCAAGAAGAGGAAACATTAACACATATGCTTTGGTATTGTCCCGAAACCCAATCGATTCTTAATAAGTTAAAAAATTGGATGTTCAACAATAACATATATTTACATTTCACAGAAGAATCATTTATATTTAATATTAGTAACACGTTAACACCAGCCGATTTGTACATACTACTTGAAATGAAGTATTATATTTTATCAACCAAACATTTACTACGTAAACTGTCTATAGAGGCCTTTAAAAACAGAATAAGAAAATCGTTTAGTATTTGTGTAAGTTTATTCATTTCATTATTACAGTGTAATCCTATCGTCATAACATTTCATTTGAGACGGACTTCAAATATCAAAATAACCAAATTGTTTTGTATGTTGTCAATATTTCATAGACGAGTATCCATACCAAGCAAAATTATGAAAAATTACGGTGTAAATAAATGTTGAGTGTATTTAACCTTTTGACACCCCTTTCCTTGGGCGCCACGGCGCACGTTAAAGGAAAAGAACACACCGTATAATCCCATCAACATAACATTCCAATTGAGACATAGTAATAACAAAAACAAATTGCCGCACCTCTGGGCAAACGTCCGTTATATTCCATAGACGATTACATAAATAGCAAGTTATGTGTAAAAATAAGGAAAATTTACAGTGTGAATGATTTTTTAGTGTATTTGACATTTTTAAAATATTTTTCCCTGAGCCCCATGGGTGACGTAAGAGGGAACAAAATATACTGTATATAATTAATCCCATCAACATAACATTCCATTTGAGACTTAATTACAAACAAATAAAAATGTCTTCTCAACTATAATCTAATTTGGAAAACTTATCAACCTGTCAGATACCACTACTGATTTAGGGCTTTTGATTGGTTGAACAAAGTATAATGTCTATTAGGGCATACAGTCAGATTGTAAGGTAGATTCTGATTGGATTAAATTACCCAAATCATAGCAAAACCCCATAAAAAATTATCATCAAACTATTATATTTCCATCATAAAAATTGTTTTGACTGAAAGTTGCATTTTTATGGAAACAACTGTACTGAGGTTATTTTTGCAAAAAGTAATATGTATTTATAGCTCTTTAAAAAAGGTTAGGTTGTATCATCCGTTTGGATATAGGAATAGGGGTAGTAGGCCTTTGAGTTGTCTGACTTTGTAGTCGACTTTGGACGAGACCTTGATAAGCGGATATCTGCTGGACTATCTGCATCCCTAATATTCCTTCGATAGTCTGGGCAAAATGCTTTATGCAACATGGACAGGGTAAATAAACACGTCTTCGTCGTTGCCCAGAGGTCCGTTGCAGTCACGAAACCAATGCATGTTTGGTAAACAATTATTTCGAGCAGCTAAACGTTATAACGTATAACCGTATCCTCGCTACAATCCTGATATATCAGATCAACAAAGAAAACGTGGATGTGCAAGACGCCACTCAGCGGAACAAGAGATTTGAACAAATGTGTATGAGTCAAGTGGGAATACTTCGAAGGACAGCAGTACTGCAGTCCTACTAGTGGAACCTTTAAAACCATTAAAAAGCTGTAATTTTGTTGAAATCCTTTAAAATCTTTATTTTGTCTGAAAAAACATTCAAAAGCCCGTTATTTCTCTTTTTTTATTTTTCTATTTGTTGGTTACTGAATAAATGATCAATTCTGCATTAAATTCATTTAAATTAAATGACTGAAGTTATGAGATATTTACAGTTATGTATGTAATACTACTTAAACAGGCAGCATTGTGCCAACCAAAATGACAGAAACAAAGGACAAACTCCCCTGGATCACACACATACTAAAACGCTTCTACAGATAACCTGATAGGCTGTAAAAAAAACAATGCACACCAAACAGGACAAACGACAAGGAACATTAAAAAAACATCAAACAACTAACATGCAAATGAATAAACTTTCATAAACTTTCACATTCTTGAAGGCATTCTGAATGTAAACCAAGATACGAGGGTGCTTCAAAAAGTTCTGTCACTAGGCATATATCCTTTGAACTGGATATTACACTGAGATAAAGTAGTGCATTTATAGTACTACTGGGTTCGCTCTCTTAAATTCCACAACAAAAATGAAAAAAATCCGGTTATTTATACCCCTGAAATACCTCCCCCTACCACACCTTTTGGATACTGGCATCTCTGAAAATGTCCTTGTTACAAAACGTTGTAAAAATTATTTGAATAATTCTATGCTTTTGCATTTTCTTGTACGCCATCTGTTTTTATTCGCCTATAATCCATAAAAATTATTGTCGATAATTCGGAAAGGTCTTAATGTAAACCAGATATAAGTGAATGCATATCCCTTAATTTTAGCGGAAATAACACTGATTTTCTTCATTTTGTTTACGGAAATGTTATAATATCTTTTAAATGTCGTAATTATTCTCATAGTATTAATATGTTTTCTTATGTTTTTACAAATCCTAGTCCTTCAGTGTTTACATTTCATATTCAACACATTATTGTAGACTTTTGCACAATGTTTAGTGAAAATATTGATCATCCACAAACACTATTTCGGAAGACTGCCCTTCCATTTAATGTCCATTTATCATTAAATTAATTTTACATGTTAGCTTAAAATGTTAATTTCTAAGACAATGCCTTTTCATCTACCATGCCTAAATTCTGAATCTTGTAATGCACGGATATAACTGGTAATGTATGAGAAATTGGAAAGGTCTTCGACGAGTACTTAAAGAGAAACAGGCATTTCAAAAAGGAACAGTTAACACACCTGAAAAAAACTCGGGACGAAAATGCCTCAGTATGTATACGTGATGTATATTAAATGTTCCATAACTTTTGTCACACAAAAGATACAGCATTTATCTTAATGCTGTCAATGGAATGGTATTGAAATTCTCTTTCATTTGGTATCAAACATCAACACTCACAACGAGCATATAATTGTCAAAACGCGTTAGTGACAGAAATTATTGAATGACCCTCGTAGTAACAACACACAAAACACAAACAAACCAACCACTAAGAAATTGTACACTCTACTAAAACACTCAAAACAAGACTCAACCAGTGTAGCTCCTCTATAAAAGGACAACATCTGCCACCAAGATGATGTAAAGAAGGCGACACTAGTGCACGAACAGTTTTAGTCAACATTTAGCTCAAAGTCACCCCTATCCCTAAAGTCCTTTAGTAAAATAAAACTCCAGAACATAGGAGACGAGGGTAAACAAATCCCAAGGGAATGTAAGGCACACAGTAAAATGCCTGACATCGAAATATCCATCAAGGGAATAGAAATATTGTTATCAAATTTAAACTCACATCAAGCTGCAGGCCCAGACCAAATGAAACCCATTAATCTGAAAACTCTTTGAAAAGAGATTTCTCCCATTATAAAAATAATTTTCCAGAAATCATTTAAGATTGGAGAATTAACCTCTATATGAAAAAAATGCAAATGTATCTCCAACATTCAAAAACGGCGACAAATCCAACCCTGCGAATTACCGACCTATCTCCCTCACATGCATTCTTCGTAAAACTCTAGAACATATTGTTGCCTCCTCAATCGTTAAACACTTCAGTATACTAGGAATATTTTATCAATTGCAACATGGTTTCCGTTAAAGACGGTCATGTAACGGTCATATTATAAATACTTATGGATAAACTACTCAAAGGTGTTCACTCCAAGAAACACATAGACTTAATTCTACTTGGTTTCAGCAAAGCATTTGATAAAGTCAGCCATAAGAAACTGATTCTCATGCTGAGCGAATATGGGATCAGAGGGAATACTCTCCCTTTTTTAGACAACCGTACACATGGTGTGTTTTTTTTAATGCTGACAAACATATCCAGGTCATCATCAATACCTGTTTCTTCTGGAGTGCCACAAGGCTTCGTTCTCGGCCCAATACTGTTTCTTGCATTATATAAATGACACAACAATTGTCATATCCCGAGTTAGATTATTTGCAGATGACAGTGCCGTTTTCATTACAATCACTTCAGAAAGACAATCAGAAACACTACACAATGATCTAACCAAACTTGTAAAACGGGAAAGAAAATGGGATATGGAATTTAATCCTCAAAATGCCAATTCATTCATATCAACCAGTCTAAAACACCATAGACACTTCATACTACTTCCACAATACTAAACTCGAAGCAACAACATCAGCAAATATCTTGGTGTTGACATTTCAGACGATCTAACGTGGAACACACACATAAAATCACAGAAAAGCATATCAAACATTAGGATTCCTTTGCAGAAACAGATATATAGGTATAAAGACAGACAGACAGACAGACAGACAGACAGACTGACGGACGGACGGACGGACGGACGACGGACGGACGGACGGGCGGGCGGGCGGGCGGGCGGGCGGGCGGGCAGGCAGGCAGGCAGACAGACAGACAGACATGCAGAGGCAGGCGAGCGGGTGGGCGAGCGGGTGGGCGGACGGACGGACGGAGGGGCGGCCGGGCGGGCAGGCAGGCAGGGAGGCAGGCAGGCAGGGCAGGCAAGGCAGGCAAGCAGCAAGGCAGGCAAGGCAGGCAAGGCAGGCAAGGCAGACAGGCAGACAGACATAAAGACAGGCAGACAGGACAGACAGACAGACAGGACAAACAGACAGACAGACAGACAGACAGACAGACAGACAGACAGGACAGACAGACAGACAGACAGACAGACAGACAAGACAGACAGACAGACAGACAGACAGACAGACAGACAGACAGACAGACAGACAGACAGACAGACAGACAGACAGACAGACAGACAGACAGACAGACAGACAGACAGACAGGCAGGCAGGCAGGCAGGCAGGCAGGCAGGTAAGAGGCAGGCAGGCAGTCAGGCAGGCAGCAGGCAGGCAGTCAGGCAGGCAGGCAGGCAGACAGACAGACAGACAATAGATAGATAGATAAATAGATAGACAGACAGACAGACAGACAGACAGACAGGCAGGCAGGCAGGCAGGCAGGCAGGCATGCAAGCAAATACATTATGCCCGTCCAATCTATTTTCGCTGAAAGTTTTCCGCTTTTGGCATTTAATATATTATATATATATATAATATAATAACTACTTATAATAGAAATGTATAATGCTCTCAGGGACATTTAAACATATGTTTAATGGTGGAGGCCGACCACCCAATGGTTCTGGGTAGAACCAGGGCCCTGTTTTATTAAACATCTTACAATATGTCTCACATGTTAAAATCGTTCAATTTGTTTCACCTAAGCATTCAATGTAGACAATTCTGTGTGCACGTAGTGCAGAAATATCGCATGTATAAGAAACTGAAATGAAATCACGTTTATTTGAAAAGTGTAATTGATAGTGAAGCATTTAAGAAATTGATTTACGATCAAAATGGTCGTAAGAAGTTTCAAAAAACAGGGCCCAATACTGTATACCTCGCACCATCCCAGTTTAACCAATTTACAGATGATATAAAACGCCATATAGTTTAACAATGCATAACGCTACATCTACATACCAGCAGTATGTAAATAATGTTGACGTTGACCTATTTTTATACTCTGTTAATTTAGTTTATTTGTCACCTTAAAAAGCAAAACAAGTTTATACACACTAACATATTTATGAAACAACATGTTCCTACTAAAAATAATTAGTGAGAGTGACCTTGACAGATTCTCAGATCAAGGTCAGTGAGAATAACCATGCCATACACATTTCATTTTTTAAATAGTTATTACATAAACTAAACATATTAAAAATTATATTACAGAAATGGATTAACTGTATTTATAGCATGTCTGTTAATAAGCTTTTGAGATAAACACGGTCACCAAATACAGATTTAACGATTTGTATCTTTTACAATATAAGACAAATTTTACTTGACACACTTTTATTTGACTTGTGTCCTGATATGAGATCAGCAATCTTGGAGAAAGACTCGTTCATGTCATCCTGGTAGAACCCTTTGTCAGGCTGGTATGCTAAATCAAATATTCCGCCGACAGGTTCATGAATCTTTTCTTCACTTTGAAATTTCGGAAGAGCGTTTTCTCCTTTATAATGCAGGATAACGAGAATGATGTCGGTTGAAGCTAAAATAAAACAAAACCAAAGCTAGATAATGGTTAGATAAATATGGACTTAGTGTCAGGATATGTGTAGAGTTTCTAAAGCGTTAAATATGATGCTTCCTATGGAGGAAAATACTTCTTTTAGATACATAAGGTGAACGTTTTTTGAATAAATTAATCATATGTATGTAACTAAACGACCTCAATCATTCAACCCAGCGGTTTAGATATCAGCCTAACAAAGCTAATATATCTGATAATAACGCTTCTGTTCTTGATTTAGATCGCTCGATTGAAAATGGTGAAATAATTAGCAAAATCTATGACAAGAGAGATGATTTTAATTTTGACATTGTTAATTATCCCGACTTGAATGGGGATTTTCCCCGAGCAACATCTTATGGGGTGTTTGTGGTTCAGTGTTACCGTTACCATAAATTTCTTAAAACCTTTTAAAATTTTTATTATCGTAACCCTGATCTTCTTTCCAAATATAAAAGTAATTTAAGGACTCTTCTGTGACAAGCGGACTTCTATGGTGATGTGATTTATAAACTTCGTAAGATTCTTGGTCCTGATCACTTTCATAATACCTTTGTTAAACTTGTTAACAAGTTTATCAAAAGAGGTTATGACCCTATCATTTTGCAACGTACTGCATGCTTGGTGGTGGACCAATTTACAGTTCGCCAATATGCTTTCCTCTTTAATTGTACGATGACCGGACAGGCTGTGGACCCTATGATAACGCCTACCTAAAGCCCATTGGGACGGTGGCGTTTGATGTTTGTCTATGATCTTCCTTGTTGTGCCCTTAATGGGTTATTCTCTTGTTGCTCTGGCTTCTGCCAAGTCATTGAGTACCTTTGTTTGTATTATATTTACACGAGCATATTTGTGTTTTACGTATATTGCCTATTGATGCTGCCATGTTGGTTAGCGATTAGATAATGACGGGGATTTCTTTATTTACACTGTCTTGTTTTAATGGGATCATGACAGTAGGGTAAGTGTGAGGTTTGGTGCACCCTAGAACCGGTTTAAACCACCAGTGGCCTACTTTGCCACTGACCGTTCCAAGGCGGTAGTCCTATTGTCAACCCTTTTGTGTTTGTGATATCGTTTGCATTTATTATTACTTTTGCCTTCTTGTTTGTCTGTTTGCGTGTTTGTTTCTGTGTTTTGTGGTTGAATGTCCTCCTTGAATGTTACTTTCTCTGTCCGATCTTTTTTTATTTCATAGCTAACCTACGCCGAAGACACAATTGAGAGTATCATTTGCTCATCAAAAACCGCCAGGGTCATAATTATATAACGCACTTGTCGATTATGCCAATTGCCAAATTCATCCATTATCTTGCGCTATACATACCTCATCCCTATTTTGTGCCAAACCCATATAATATTTACTTTTATAATCATTACACTGTTTTATTGTTTGACGCCTCCATTAAGTCAATGTTTTATATCAGGAACTCGGTAGTAATAATTCGTCTCAATTAAAGACAATCACTTGGAAACCCAAGCGTCAATATTTTGCTAATATCTTATTTCAACACATCGATAATCCAATCTAGAGCAAATTCAATAGTTTAAGGTATATTCAGCTTATCAAAATATGAAAGAGATTGTTTTATATCCACAATGACAATGTGTAAACAATGTAACAAGATTTAGGCTAGGGCATTTAGAGCTAATAGGTGTCCAACCTATTGAACTAATATGACGCTTCTGAAAGTTGTCTAGTATATGCATGCTTGAACATATCTATTTTAAATGAATAACATGTATACGTCTTGATATTCATTTTGGGAAATTAACCAAAAAAGCCTGATTTTTTTTCCAATTAATCAATACAGAACAAATTAAGTTTCTTCAGTATTTTCAGTCCAGAGCTACACAAAACAACCACATGGACCAGAGATTTGGTAATGCTGTTTTATTTAGACAAACAAATGCAAATTTATATAAATAAAAATGAAATACCACACAATGATGGAAGGCAATGAGAGAAAGTGCAGAGTGCAAGAACCATAAATCTGTCTTCATTTAAATTAGAGTTAAATTGCTCTTTGTAATTTTATACTTATAATACGTGTCAACTCGAACACTACTAATGTGACTGCAATGAACTGTCTAACATTGATAGAGGGCAATAAGGGGACGTGCAGAGTGCAAAATCTATAACTCTGCCTTCATTTAAATTAGAGTTATTGTCCTTTGTAATTTTATAATTACAATTTGCGTCTTTCCCATAACTGGCAAAAAACTAATGGAACTGCGATGAAATTTCACAAAATGATAGAAGGCAATGAGAGGAAGTGAAGAGCGCAATAGCCATATTTCTGTCTTCATGTCATTTAGATGTATTGCCCTTTTTGATTGTATACTTATAATTCGTGTCTTCTTTATAACATGAAAACTACTATTGGGACTGCAATCAAATTGCACACAATGATAGAAGGCTATGAGAGTAAGTGCAGAATGCAAGAACCATAAAGCAGTCTTCTTTTATTTCAGAGTTATTGCCCTTTGTAATTGTGTACTTATAATTCTTGTCCGGAGCATAACTAAAAAAATACTAGACTGGAATGAAACATCACAGTGATAGAGGGCATGTAGACGAATTGAAAATTGCAATAACCATAACTACATCTTCATGGACAATATAGATATTGGCCTTTGTAATTATATACTTAACATTCTTATCCAAGCATAGCTCCAAAACTACTAATGGATCTGCAATGAAACACAATGACACAGAGCAATAAGAGGATGTAGAGAATGAAAGAACCATATCTATATGTTTATTTAAATAAGAGTTATTGCCCTTTTTAAAAAGCGAATCCTCAATGTCTTTACAGAAGCCACAGCCACAACATAACAAACCGATAAGGGTACGACAGAACAGGATTTAAGACAACATACGCCTTGCGAATATTTATAATACAAAACAGACGTGTATAACACCACACTAGACGAAATGAATGTTGTTGATCGCATAATGTTACAGCAGCCACAACGGATACATTATCTAAGCAAGTCTTCTTCGTTTAAATGTTACATGAAGTTATGTTTTACATGGTATTCAAAGGCTTTTAGCGGTTAAAAGTCTCGTCTAAGTGTGTGTTTGTTATATCGAAGGGATCCACGTTTCATGATGTGAGGCGGTTGTAAGAAATCCCCACCGACTACAAATCAGTAATTACTGGTCCTTTATCAAGCCCAATACTTGATGTTTTAAAGTAGAATACCACTATAACCGGTGTTAGGTTGCGTGAGAGTTGTTGCACCTTACTTTACCTCTCGTGAGCTGACTCAATGAAACCGCGCTGCTACTTTCTCTCTTGTTTGTGTTTGTTGCTCCAAGGGCTGCCCTTTCAATATTTATTGACATCCATACTGGGGTATGTCGAATGTCGACTTGTGGTTTGTTTTTAATGGTTCTTACATGACCTTATTTTGACAAGATTCGGAAGTGGCTATTTCGTTGAATTGTTGGGTATATGTTTTACATCTGTGATGAATATTTAAGTTTATCGATTAAATTATCGATTAAATTATATTCTGTCCGATGTTTGATATAATGTATGTTGAATACGTCTGAGCGTGCAGAAAACAAACACTTTTTTATCATGGACTAAGTGACTTAATCTTCAATGCCTGTGTAATGATGGTTCACATAATCATAGTAAAACATAGAAAAATACGTTCACATAATTATATTGTTACTGTAGTATGTCATGTTTTTTGTATTATATTTACACTAGCATATTTGTTTTTTACTTATATTGCCTATTGATGCTGCCTTGTTGGTTAGAGATTAAATCATGGCGGGGATTTCTTTATTTACACTGTCCTGTTTTAATGGGTTGACAGTAGGGTAGGTGTGAGGTTTGGTGCACCCTATAACCGGTTTAAACCCCCCAGTGGCCTACTTTGCCACTGACCGTTCCAAGGCGGTAGCCCTATTGTCAACTTTTTCGTGTTTGTGATGTCGTTTGCATTTTTTATTACTTTTGCCTTTTCGTTTGTCTGTTTGCGTGTTTGTTTTTGTGTTTCGTGATTGACTGTCGTCCTTGAATGCTGCTTTCCCTGTCTGATATTTTTATCCTTCTTCGAGTATACATCATTTTATATAAATACTGAATAAAATCAACAAAAATAAGTCCTGATATTTTATGGCAGACAAGCAGTTGAACGTTTGGCGATGGTGATAGTGGTGAAGGCATTATATTTAGAAATAAAACGGGTTTCATGAGGTTGTTTGTGTAATTTAGGAATCCAGTACAAAGTTAGAAGTTTGCTTTTCATTTATCCTAGCCTTGACAACGGTACACTAAGATAATTATATGCGTGGAAACAACATAATTCTCGCTATATGTAACAAGAAAATACAAATTAGTGCTCCTAATTTCCATAAATAAATCGCTGACGTAATGTAGGCTTCAAACAATAATTGCCTTATAAGCCGCTTTATCAGATACAACTTAAATACATTTCTTCTGAAAATCTTTGCTTATCAAATTCCAATAACGAATCGAAAATCTCGTTCTCGGTCACTAAATTATTAAGCAGATTATCGGATTATGAAATAGCTACTTACGCTTTATTTGACCAAGAGCACAGGAAACATCTTCTCCGAGTCCAGTTGTGTTGAAACAGATGATTAACGTAGGTACACCATACTCTATGGACGATTCTTCCATCCATTCTTGAAAGACAACATTATGTCCGAGATTTTTAAACTCGGTTTTCATAGCTGCGATCACTTCTTGTGATGTGACATCTTTGCGTTTTGAATACAACTGAGCTGAAACTGAAAACAGGAATTTGCTAGTGAACGTTTACATATAAAACGTCAGACAACAATGATTACATAATCAGTTGAACTAACACTAACGTAATCATTTAAGACCTGAATCGATTTTATACGGTTTTAAACGACAGTAGTAAATGTAAATGTCATGATGCATGTTAACCATTACTATCAGCGTTTAAAACTGTATAACGCCAATAAAAATGTGAATCAATTCGTATATATTAATCATTTTCCCGTCGCTAGTATTAGTAAAGACGTGCCTACATATAAGTTCAAGACCACTACCATCAGTGTAGTTTCAGAAAGTGGAGCCGTCTTTTTCTATTGAGACACATCAGGTACATGTGAATTGTTTGAGTCAGTTCATACACCTCCTTGAATGAAATTTTCCACGGAAAGAATCAAGAGAATGTAAACATTATACGCTCATTACTCTTTAAAGTCACTAAAAACAAATAGATGTATGTAACATTTGCCATATTGGTGCTTGTTGACAGTACAAGTATACTGTTTTTCAATGTGTGCCTTTTACTTTTCCCTTATTAATTCTTAAAGCCCAAAAGCGCTTATAAAATTTAAGAAAATCAGTTTTATTTAGCAATTTTTTGTTTGATATGTATTCATCCAAAACAGGCGTAGTTCGTTTATACTCCGTTGACTTTGTCTACATGCTATCGGAATTGTTACCTTTTGAGACGTACTTTCCCGTGACGTCAATGTAGAAGGTGACGTAAGGAACTTCATATTGCCGAACAAATCGAGACCAGTTAACTAGCTAAACTTGTTGACGCCTGATTTCATCGCACACATTTGTATGCGCGGTACTTACACTTGCACATGGTTTCGATGCGCGTTTTGGCGGACGTTTTAGCGTTAATATGTGTGTCCATTGCTTAAAAGTGATCCAACCCTTTGCAGTATGTATTCACACTAGCGTTCGTTTAATAATATGTGGCGGATTTAAAGAGTCGCAATCAGTAGTGCTTTTACTTACTAGTATTTTGGTGTCTTCACACAGAAGCGGGTCCAAAATTACCATTTTTACCTAAAGACTCTCGGTTTCTCGTGATTTGTCTTTTCTTTAAAGGTCATATCCTTTTTTATGCATATATTTTTAAGTCATACTGTCTATAATTATCAAATGTCTAGAAGATCAATATCGTTCGTTTTCTGTATTAAAATATAGTAACCTTGTTGACTTATACCTTTCCTCGTCGTAAATAAATTAATTTATAACCGAATGTTGTTTCTGACCTCTACCCGTTACAATGGCTTTAAAACAGAATACCGCTTAATCCAGTGATTGGGGTGCTGATCCTATATTACCTCTAATGAGCAACCGCAACAAAACCGAGTCCGCTTATTTTCTCTCTTATCATATTCACGTGTACATTTTGTATCAAAAGCGATATAATTAATAAAATTAATACTGAAAAGTGGATCCCTTTTGAAGCAACACACACACACAAGACCAGTAAGTAATAACACTACTGATTTATAGTCCGGGCGACCGTTTGCAGCTGCGACACACCACTTCAAAACGTTAGTGTGAATGCCAATAAATACTGAAAAGGGCTCCCTTGAAATTAACAAACACAAACAAGAGAGAAAAGTAGGACTCATGTTTGTTTCTCTTCATGAGAAGTAATTTCAGGTGCGACACCTTTCACGCCCTCTAGTGCATGCTTAAGCGGTATTCCACTTTATTGCTATAAAGATTGTATGGGCGGCCATTACCGCCTAAAGTATGTTTTTAATAAACCATCCAGTCAACGATTAATTAATTCATCGGTATTATATTTAATTCAATGTTCACTACTTTTTTTGAAACCATATAATCAAACTTGAAACAATCCGATGCTTTGTGAAATAATCCGGGTTGTTTGTTTCAAACCATCTAATCGAACTTGAAACGGTTTAATGCAATGCTAAACAGTTCTGTCGGAAACATGAATCAAAGCAAGAGAATGTGAACCAATCTAAAAGTAACCCAGTCAATTTACCGATACGTGAAACAATCTATAGGAAAATGAATTAATACAAGACCAAAGCACTCAATTAAATGACAGCATAATCAACTTGGCATACAGACAAATGGCCGATACTGAACAGAATTAATACTATGCAAAGTGAATTAATTCAGTGCATTCCCAAACAGTTATGCCAGGGCGCCACTTGCACATACATAACCTAGAAAAGTTACTTCCCTTGATAAGCATTCCATACAGTGTCTTGTTAGGGCAAGATGTGATGTTAAGATGCGTTGGTCGATGGTAAGATGCGGTGGTAAGATGTTATGGTAAGATGTCATGGTCGATGGTAAGATGCGATGGACCATCGACCATCGCATCTTACCATCGATCATCACATCTTACCATCGACAATCGCATCTTACCGTCGCAACTTACTGTCGTATCTTACCATCGCCCATCGCATCTTACCATCTACTATCGCATCTTATCATCTACTATCGCATCTTATCATCGACCCCATCGCATCTTACCATCGCAACTTACCATCGACCATCTCATCTTATCATCGATACTCGCATATTACCATCAACAATCGCATTTTACCTTCAAATTTTACCATCGCATCTTACCATCGACCATTGCATCTTACCATCGCATCTTATCATCGACTTATGACACACATGCTACGACCACTCTTGCTATCGAACATGACCCCGTTTTCCATTCCCGAATATTGCAAACAAGTGTTTGTGGGCGAGTGAGGAGTGCATACATTGGAGGAACACATGAAACATACTTATATAAAGGAAAGCGGACAAATTTCACAATCAACTTTCTTAATGACACTAATTGATTATAACTATGCATAAAACACGCAGTGCCTCACTTTTTAAGGTCAAACCTACTTATATTGTATTAGTTGTCTGAAGGCCTAAAGAAACATTAAGAGCTTGGTGGGGCAGGGGCTGTGTGGAATTTATCTAGTCAATCCGCATACAGGGTATTGATCCAGGTTTTAACAAGGATGTCCGCAATTCGAGGTTGGTGAGTATTTTTTGGAGGATTTATATAGGCGCGCTCCCTGCCACCTTTCCTCTCCCCACTGGAACCTACTCAAACCAGTCACAGAAAGGTGACAATGCCAAATTTGTTGTACTTCTGAATTCCGAATTCTGAATTCCCAAATTCCGAAGTTTGAAATTTGATAGTTTGCACGCATCCATGGGTGAGGTATAATTCCGTAATAAGGCCAAACAAAAAATATGTGTGTTTAGGGTAACGTGCCAGAAAAGTAGGTAGTGTAGGTACGGATTTATTTTCTCTTTTTTCCCAAAACAGCCTTGCTTTTTATATTTGTCAGATAAATTGGAAACAAATTGCTAGGTTTCACTCCAAAAAGTAGGTAGGGCTGGGTTATCCTAAACACACATAATTGTTGTTTGCAAGCTTAATTTGCAAGCTTAAGTTGAACGCTCATATAAAATTAATTAGAACTGTATAAAGCAGGTTTTGTTCACCCAAACCCACCCATCATCCACACAACATGGTTGAATGGTTTTCATTACACTCGTCTTAACATATGTATCGATTTAATATTTAATAAAATCTTCTCACTGACAAACCTGAGATTATATTGAGAGAGAGAGAGAGAGAGAGAGAGAGAGAGAGAGAGAGAGAAAACGAAGAAGAGGACTAATTAACATCACGACTGATGCGATGGTATGATGCGATGGTCGATGGTAAGATGTGATGTCAAGATCTTACAATCAACCATCGCATCTTACCATCGAATCTTACCATCGCAACTCACCATCACATCTTACCATCGACCATCGCATCTTATCATCGCAACTTACCATCGACCATCGCTTCTTACCATCGGTCGATGGTAAGATGGCACTAACAGGACACAGCATGGAATGCTTATCAAGGGAAGTAACTTTTATAGTTTATGTATCACTCACAACTGTTTGGGAATGCACTGAATTAATACACTTTACATCGTATTATTTCTGTTCGGTATCGGCCATTTGTCTTTATGCCTAATTGATTCTGCTGTCATTGAATTAATTGCTTTGGTCTTGCATTAATTCAGTTTCCTATAGATTGTTTCACGTATCGGTCAATTGACTGTGTTACTTTTAGATTGGTTCACATTCTCTTGCTTTGTTTTATGTTTCCGACTGAACTGTTTAGCATTGCATTAAACCGTTTCAAGTTCGATTAGATGGTTTGAAAAATCAGTCCGAATTATTTCACAGCATCGGATTGTTTTAAGTTTGATTAGATGGTTCAAAATAAGTAATGAATCAATTAAAGTTACATTGAATTAAATATAATACCGATGAATTAATTCATCTTTGACTGGATGATTTATTAAAAACATACTTTTTGCGGTAATGGCCGCCCATAAGATTGCGCTTGTAAGAACACTACTGATCTGAAGTCGGGTCGACTTTTCAAGCCGCTAAACTGCACTAAACAAACCCTAGTTTGAATGTCAATACATACTGGAAGGGGAATCTTGTAGAATAACCAAACCTAACACAACAAGAGAGAAAATTATTAGACTCGGTTTTACTGAGTCTGTTCATGAAAGATAATATAAGGTGCAACCCCTCTCACACGCCCCAGCACTGGCTTACATATTATTTCCTTTAAAGACACAAATAATAATACATATGTAAATAATTAATATAAATGAATTCAATGGGAAAAATCCGTCTCTTAGTTTCTGTAGTAACATAATAGGGAATCGGTCACCAATGAGTACATGTGCAATCCCTCATAAAATATACCACTATCTACCACTATCTTCAGTCAGGCTCGGTTTTATTTCCAGTTTATGAGAGGGAATATAGGACTCATGCTACCTAGAGCGGGCTTAAACTTAATTCGACTAGAAAATATACTAAACCTTTAAAAACGGCATGTAGCAAAAGCAAACGGGAGGTGTTTTACGCTTGGTTTACTACCAAATTCAATCCGTGTATAAGGACAGAAACCAATTCCAAGAGGACATCATTTGTAATCCGCCGTTCGTTGTAGCAAAACATCACTGTCCTAATCATTAAAAATAGTTCGCTCAGCATTGGATTTTAACTCAAGACCTCCGGATTGATACTCCGTAAGATAACCATTAGAACAAAGAGCCAACTGAAATAGTACTTTTAATGTGAACTATTTATTCTTTATTAATAGATTTTGGGTTATTTCTCGACGTTTTTACAACAAAACATACACAAAGTATACTATTTTAATGTTGGAACATTTTCTCGGGCACTTTATTTCCGAATGTCTGTAGAGTACGTATGTACGTAGAAACGCAATGGATTAGCCCAATTTCAAAACGTAGTATTTGTCAATCCGAAAGTCATGAAACTCGCATAGGCTATCATAGTTTTTAGTGAATTTTTGTGTATTTTTATGTTACTTTGTCGATCTCAGGTAAAAGGAATGAAATAGATTCGCTATAAACTGCCTTAAAAACTGGGTTTAAAGCCATGTTTCACACGCTTGAAGTTGGTAATAAACCAAACGTTAAACCGCGCCCAATTGATTTAGGTACATGTCCACTAGCATTATATACAGCTATCGTATCTTTAAAGCAACAATGATTGGGTTCGATGATCCATAAGGATCAGAAAGTAATACACATATACTGATTCGTTGTGCGGGTAGACTTGTCTACTGCTGCCATACAGCACTAAATTAACGCTAGTGTGATGTCAATAAGCACGAAAAAGGCGAAGTCACATTGAACAGCTACTTACCTAATTTGCAGACACTGAACATTGGATGAATTTACATCCATATAAATGCGAATCTTTTTCCTAAAGGAAGCTTTACTATAACATGACAATAATAAAACAAATACATTGCTTTGAGAACTGTTCAAAATAAAGTATAATAACTAAGAAAATCATACTGATCTCGGACTGAGTACTTCATGATAACTTGTCTAGGTTTCCGTAAATCGTCATATTTGCTGAGTGATAACTGTTTTTTATATAATGATTTCACAGACTCTATACATGTTTTTATTTCTAAATATAATATTAAATCAAAATAAAGGCTGTAAGTGTAATGGATTCTTTACAATCTCTATAGTGTATACGTTACTCTTGAAACGAAATGAGATATAACATGTAAACCTTTTTTTTTCAAACTAATAACAGGAAACAATGTTACCAATACACATACCGTATCTCTGCATGTCTAATTTGTTGGGATCAAATCCTCCTCTATTTTATTTTACTTCCGGAATCTTATCGCAAAGATCACCACACTTTTGTTGATGCAGGCGACGGGCCTATATAATACACATATAATAAAATAAATTAAATGCAGTATAACTACTGAGTTCTATGTAATGAGCATATTGATATAAAATGTGATATCAAACAATACTAAATAATAATACATACAGAAAGCAGTTTTGTTTATAAATAAATACAGACTTTTCGGCAACATATTAATGTTAAACATCTCAAAATAGTCGGTCATTATACAGAGATGTTTGTTTAAAGTGGACATTTATTTATATACGAAAATATAGTTCGCCAGTATTTTATACACAATGCTATAATTTCGTCAATTGTTTATCCCTAGTAACAAAGTTTGATCAGTCATTTATCCACAATAAATGAAATAAAGCTTGGGATTACTTTTGAGCTCACTGAGATAAAGGTTGCTGTTACTAAATACAAAAACAGTTTCCGGAAAATAACGTTCGTTATGAGTGCGATATTGGAACGAAACTTGCTGTGTAGGTAAATTATATGGAATTGCTTTTAATGTCAATGAGGTCAAGGTCAAGGTCACTAATACTAAAACTAGAAAAATAATTTACGTTCCGTAACTTTTCTTGGAATGAGATATTGCAACGAAACTTACTGTGTAGAAAACTTATGTAGAAATAACTTTAAAACAATTGATTGTTGGCAATAACCTTAGTTAGAAATGAGATATTGAAACAAAACGTGTAGTGTGTAGGTATCTTATATTGAATGAAAGCTAGGGATTGCATTTGTGGTCACTTGGTTCAAATGTGTTTTTACAAACTATATCACAATTTATTCGGGACATTCGCTACGCTTCACTTTTCTCTTGTGCGATGACCAGACAACCACGTGGGACTGCATTGACTGCACATTCTGAAAGCCTGAAAGTGGAGTTGGTGCATGAACGTTTGTCCCTCGGGTTTTCTGGTAGTACCCTAGATTGTTGTTTTTCTCTTTAACGGCAGCTGGTGTGGTTGTTTAGAAAAAGATCTGGATACGTATACGTGCATCGTTTTCTAATTTATATGAATGTGAACTTTATTGTTAGAGATTTACTTTTTCATGGAATTTCCACTGTCTTGTCAACCTGAGCGGTGAAGACAGGATAATAGCGCGTTTGTATACACTTAAAATCGATTTAAGCTATCCAGTGGAACTTATTGCTTACTGACCGTTCCAAGTCGGTAACCTTCGCCACACGTTGTGCTGTTTACTGTCCTTTTCATTGTACAGTTAATTTGCTCTTTGTTTGTGTAATAGTGCGAATCTACGGTGACTTTGTGTTTGGGTGCTATGATTTTTATAGAACCATTCTTCTGACGCTTCTGGGCAATGACTTACTTAATAATGAGATATTAAAACAAAACTGGGTGTGTATGTATCTTATGTGGAAAGGCAGCCTGGTATTGCAATTGAGGTTACTGAGTCCAAGTCACCGTCACTAACAAAAAGGTTTATGTGTTATACAGTTAGTTAGGATTGAGATATTGAAACGATATTCGCTGCATAGGTAGCTGATATAAAGATGAAGCTTATTACTGCATTTGAGGTCACTGGGTCAAGGTTATGTCACTGTTACCAAAATATAAAAAAAGGTTTCCGAGCAATAACTTTAGTTAGGAGTGAGATATTGGAGCGAAACTTGCTGTGTAAGTAACTTATACGGAAAAGAAATATTGGAACAAAAATGTGTAGAAAGCCTATGGAAAACCACGCGTTTTAGTAGAATTTCCTCCGTTTCTTGCCTTTCCGAAAATCATAGTTATACACTTATTGAACATGAATACACTTACTGAGCAGGAACAGATGGATACAACCATCTAACTATCATTGAACCCTTGGTCCGTCTTGGAAACCGTTGAGATCCCAACCTACAACAAGTATCGGCCTCGGGATCCACCGCACCCATGGGGAAATAGGCCATGGATAATAACTTAGTATCTGTTGAGATCCCCACTCTATGGCCATATACACATTTCTGGGCATGAACAAAGGGATACAACTATTCAATCAGAATTGGCTGCCGTTCCATCCTCACTCATGGGAACAGATACCCTAGGTCATAACTTGGAAACTGTTGTATAATCACTTCATTTACAACTACTGGACATGAACAGACAGAAACAACCATCCAACCAACCAACATCGGCCCCGGGTCCGTCCCCACCCCTATTATATGGCCCATGATCCATAACTAGGAAACCATTCAGTTGCTCACACTATAACCATATATACGCTCATTGGGCATGAGCATACGAATACAATCAGCATTGGCCCTTGGGTTTATTACCACCCGTCGGGACAGAACCCTGGGCCATAAGCTGGAAAGTTTTGAACCATTGACTGCCTGATCTAATTATGATATGAAGCTATAACCTTGCGTGAACAATTTTCCTTCTTTACGAAGATTATCAGTTGAGAGACCCTGTTACTTTTCTATACATGTTTCCATTACAATCTTTTTGTAGATGATTTGTTTGTTATGTCATATGTCTTTGTACTCTTGAAAAGTCGTAAAGCCGAAAGCGCCCAAGTATCAATTGTAATTGGCATTTAGTTAGGTAGTCTTTTTTTTTTTAACAGCACTGAGAAATGACAATTGTTCAGACTGCATTTTAACAAAATGTCTCTATCATTAGGCATCCTTTCTGGATCCAATGTTTGTGAAAGGTATTCTGTTCAATGTATAATTTTCTCTAATATATACATGTTTATACATATAAATATATAGAACTTGATGACCAGCGATAACGAACTTATTTTTTTCCAGAAGTTGAACACTATACATTTGGTTGACAGATGTCCCTGTTTTTTGGAAAACCAATAAAACACAAACTTCTGAAATGCATTTTCCCGAAGCTCAAATACGCTGTTAAAATAAAAATAAGTTATAGATAGAGTATGGTTTCATTGAGTTGGTTCATTTAAACATCGAGATGGGCGTAGCCCATCAAGGTGTTTAAATTAACCAACGAGATGAAACCATACTCTATTTGTTTTGTAGCATGTCCATTTCAGCTCTATTTCAGTTATTCTAACTGTTATTCTCACTGTTATTCTCACAGTTATTCTGACAGGTCTTATTTTCAATTAAACGATTTACACCTGTGTCTGAACGAAGAGAATTGTCTGTGACCATGCTACAAGTATAAAATACAGCTTTCACAGAACACAGTTAACTCAAAAACATGCAAAATGACAAAATATATAGCAATGTTAACGATAAATAAAGGTATATGACGTCACAAATACAAAAGGGGTTGACGATAAGGCTACCGCCTTGAAACGGTCAGTGGCACAAAAGGCAGCTGGGGGTTTAAACCAGGTTCTAAGATGCATCAATCCTCACTCTTACCCTACTGTCATCCCGATAAAACGGGACAGTGTAAATAAAGAAATCCTCGCCATGAACTATTCTTTAACCAACAAGGCAGCATTAATAGGCAATATGAGTAAAACAAAGATACTCGTGCATATATAAATACAAAAAATCAATAGCCTAGAAAAAAGAGTATGATAATGGACCTTTGGAAACGGCCGAGCACGACAGATACGAAAGATTGCAGTCTCGGTTTGATTGAGACTGTTCATGAGCGGTTTTGAAATATGCTAGCTACCGCTCACGCCCTTCTAGCCCCGGGTTGTGCAGAACTCAATATTCATAAAATCAATAGTACTAAATTTTAACCATTCCAAAGATGGCATGCATATGGCGGTGGACATGGAATATACTGCTTCGCCATGTCGTACAGCGTATGGTCCCAGTATCTAATAAGATTAAATAATGCCCCGAAGAGCGAAATAAACATAATGGAATTTAGTTGGGAGCAGCGGTTATGAAGCCTGCGTAACAAAAAGCAGACAACATATCCTATGAGTGGTTAAACAATACCCAGAGCCTTTTATCGGCCGAAGTAGTGGAACCACCAAATCAAAAATTAAGTAAGAAAACAAAAGAAATTGAAAATGTACCACCGATAACTAAATATAAGTATCGGGCTCAGCGATCTCAAACAATCGAATGAATAACAGAACTGATTGCAAGCGCGGGGAGACGTTTTACTGCCGCTTCACTGCACAAGCAACGCCACTATAAAAATGAATATGATAATGGACCTTTGGAAACGGCCGAGCACGACACATACGAAATAGTGCAGTTTCGGTTTGATTGAGACTGTTCATGAGCGGTAGTGACATATGCTATCTACCGCTCACGCCCTCTAGCCCCGGGTTGAGCAGAACTCAATATAGCCATAAAAGAAGGTACTCAATGACTTGGCAGAATCCAAAGCAACACGAGAATAAACCATTGAGGGCACGACAAGACAAGATTGTAAACGAACACAAAACGTCATGCTTTATAGTATTATCTATAATATTTAATCAACTGGAAATGTCTGCTCATCTCAATGGTTCTCAATGGTGAATATCTACGTTTTTAAGAGAGGCAGTGTTTAATGTACGTGCTTTTCAAAAATAATGTCTTGGGGGTCAAACTCCATCGGAGGCTTTCTTATTATTTTAAATTTTAACAATTCCATGGTTAAGTCCATCATCATTTGGCAAAACGTCACATGGCCAAGCTTCGAAACTGCAGAATAATATATAAGGAGACACAATTTGCGAACTAACATTGACAGAAAACTTTCTGACGAACTACAGTTGGGGCGACTATCTGTGTTTCGTGGCACAGTAATCAAGCGTATACATTCACTTCCTAGAAGATGTACCTTCAACATAGACTGGTATTCTGCATCCCTACATCATAACATATTCACTTGGGAGCACAATTAACATATACACGCATACATACATACAAGTAAAGCTTATATGAAATATGGCATTTAAAAGATTTGCGTTCGCAATATAAAAAAATATATGTAGGAAGACAATTTTAAAGTCCTGGTTCTACCAGGAAAAATGGGGTAGTTTGTCTCTATATGGCCTAAAATATGATAAAAAGAGTAAACACCATTCATACAAACAAGCAAATCGAACATTAAGGTCGCACCGTGGTGTAACAGAGACATATAACATCGCGGTTCAGTAACCCAGGGATCGCAGGTTCAATCCCAACCAGGGCCAATTTTGGTTAATTATCGAAATATTTAAAAAAAGCATATCTAATTAATTTTTCGGATGAGACTTTAAACCAAGATCCCAATATATAATCAATATAATAGTACGAAGTTTAAGAACGTGTTGCTTAGTTAGTATGCACGAGGAAGGTAAGCGTGATGCTCAAAGTCAATGCTTAATTTAAACTTGAAAGCATAGTTACGTACGTTTCGATTTTGAACTTACCGTGTATAAAAAAAACTAACGTGTGTCAGCCTATTTATCGACTTAAGTATGAATTACTGATTAGATACTGTGCTCAAATGTTTAATGCTCGCTATGTGTAGAATTTGTTAGACACGTAAAATTAAACCCATTGAACACAATGCACGAGTTCTTATATCGGGGCCATTTCTCTACCGAGGGAGATATTTTCAGTGTCTAAAACACACTGGTTATTAAACCATATATTACATAATTTAAAATGATCTTTTATTAATATTTCTAATGATTTACGCCTTTTTACACCAGTTTGCACGAGAAAGCCAAGACGACGTTACGTCATCCAAGACGACGTTACGTCATGCAAACAAAACAAGTGGAACCGGAACTCTTCGTTAATTTCCGTAATCGTTATTTCCTAGTGGCGGAATGTGACGAAGACGTCCGTAAAACAATCGGAACGTCATTTGGCATTACCGCCACTGACGGAAAAGGCCGAGCAATGTTTCCGTACTGGGAAATATCTCCCACTGGGAGATATTTCCCAGTACTGGGAGATATTTCCCAGTAGAGCGAACGAGTTGATATAGCTTTTCTATTCCCAGTATTTCCTATACAAATCACAGACAAATATGTAATATAAACTATTTTTGGAGCTCAGTCACAAGTTCAACACCAATCATTTACCTAAATATACTTTATTTCTGTGAATCACTCACATTTGGCTCTCAAACTGTCCTATATCTAGAACGCAACACTAATAAAGTTGTTCACAAAATGATATATAGGGATACAAGTTTGTCATTCACTCACACTATGCATACATTGAAATACATAAATGTCAAAGACGTATCTCTTTGTTATGACTATTCATAACAACAGAATAATACCTTAGCTTCTGGTTACATTTAACTGTAAAATAAAAATCAATTTAAAAAAAAAACACATACAAATAAGAATCTTTGGAGCTTTCCCTGAAACTAGTTTAACATCCGGAATAACTTTCTGACCAGTGCGACACAAGACTATAATATACTATAAATAAGCGATTATACCTGTATTTAAACAGATTAAACTCTCAACATGTTCTATAACATGGTTATGCTTTAAGTTTATATGTTTGCAATTTCTAAATATATATTGCCAGTATAAATTATTTCGATAAATGTGCAGTATAGTAAATTTGATATATACAAATATCAGTTAATTTATTTCACCAAACACTGGTTTAGTATAAGTTTGAATACATTCTAAACAACGTGACACAATTTTATCTTGAGCTTACTCTTGACAGCCTATTTAATGATTGATAGCTGACAGTTAATCGGTTTTACCAAAAAAGTGCCATCAAGATTAATTTACAGGAATGCTAAGTTGATACATGTATTATAATTTGCTAATCGCATCAACTTAATATCATGCATAAAAAAAAACGATGTTCGCACTATCATGTATTACCAGGCGGCACATTTTTACAACCCTGCCTACCTGATAAACTGTGTAACATGTGTCTCATTGTTCGACATTTTAAGGATCATATTAACAGATGAAGACAGAACTCGATTTTACTTGAAAAGACAGATGAAATACTCGTGCATTTGGATATCCATTTGAATATTAATTTATACTTGTATTTTTGGTGATTCCAACATTGTGGCTACATGATATATTTGGTTTTACATTTAGCTTTTCCTTTGAATAAGTGGTTAAAACATTTGTTATCGTTAGAAATACACTTCGATTACTTTATATTCTTGTACGGTGGCCACTTAAAAGGCTACTAAGAACAGTGATGGTTTTATGCGTGTGCATTGTTTCTTGAGAACGTAAGTTGTGTTGCGTTCTTAGAAAACGAAAGTCTGTTGAAAAACTTATAAGGGAAGTGCTATATATTTCATAAACGATTTACTTTTAAAACCTATTTGTTTTCCTTTGTTATGGATTCTCAGCCGTATCAGTATTTTGAAAGAAGTTAAAGCGTAATCATCTAATGAGTATGTGATAGAGACACAATCCTTTTCAACTACCGGGCTTAAACTCGAAATGTTGATAAATATAATTTCGTTTATAGAATAATTGAATTGAATTGGATTGTATAGTCGCACCAACAGCTAGGGTCATGCGGCGACTTTCTAGTTTGCATTGGTGGAGGTAGACCCAATGTGCCCATCCGGGTAGTTTTCGTGCACGGGCGGACACCTGGGTAAAACCACAGACTTTCCGCAAACAAGTTGGATAGCTTCTTTACATAAAGATTGTTAGGCCACTGAAGGATCGAACCAACAGCGGTGATGGCCAGGTGATTACAAGCCAGAGGATCTAACCACTCGGCCACGGACGCACCCGTCTTTTAGAAAAAAAATGTCTTACAAAAGTTACCGTTACTGTTTTTTTATACATTAATATGCTCTGTAACGGTATTAATTATTCAACGAGCGTCTAAAAGGTGTCTTTGCATGAAAGATAATAAAATAAAAAATAAGTTTTTCTTTATTTAAACTTGCTTAAACAGCAAAATATGTCCTCGTTTAAGTTCTCAGCCTTTTGCTTTTTGAATTTATTTGGACATGCATAAGTCTTATAATTAAGGGTATATCTGTATCATTTAAACTTACAATTTTCGCCACTGACCGTTCCAAGGCGGTAGACCTAGTTTCAATCCTTTTATGTATGTGATGTCATATACCTTGCCTTTTAATAGTCTTTGTAATTATTGATTGTTTCTACACGTGCTTTTTGATTGAATGCTACACTTCCTGTTCGATTTTTATATCTGTTTGTAAATAACTGTTGCTGAGTTCATTTAGTTCCTATTTCCATTCGTACCAACATATACAAGTATCAATTCAATTAAATTGTCCAATTGTTACATGTAGGTTATCATACCTTTTCAATAATATTACAATAATAAAGTATGTACCATGTTAATTGTCAAACATTTTTCTTCTAGAACGTATGATTGTCCGTGCGTTACATGTGTTTGCACCAACAAGTGCTTTGTTCAAGAGAATTGAATTTATATTCATAATACATAAATAACGTTATCAAATAATTTTGGTACATATGTACGTATATTTCAAATAAACGAAATGATCACTACAACTTCCATATACATTCTTCAGAGAACCATCTATAAATTCAGTAACGATTAAGGTATACAACTTCGTTATTCGCCATCTTGTCTTGGCGTAGGCACATTGCGTAGGTAACCCATGCACGCACGTGACATTTGTCTAAGTGACAAAAGTGCAATGATATCTTTCTTTATGGACGTCTCTGTATCTGCTTCGTAGTTTTGCATGAGTGTAATATGTTTTCGAGGGACTCCAAGTATCTCATGCACGTAGTCGACGATACTCTGCAAACTAGCACTTGTATACGCATTTGATAAGTTATTCCTGACGTCATCGCAGAACCGGTCAATATGTGTCAGCATTACAACATAGGGAACTCCTGAAATTGTACGATACACAATAACATTTTTAAATTTTATTTTAGAAGGAAATTTTGTATATTGTATGGCATAGGTTTTACTGCGAGACATACTAGTTACATAAACATGTATTAGATTGAATGATATATGTCTTAAACAAGTCGCATTCAACAATTGAGTCTTGAATGTGAATTATTATATAAAACATATTGCTAAAATATACACATTTAGTACATAAGTACAGGTATGCAAACACATTTAATGAAACTTTGAAATGTTTTAATCAATAAAAAGTTATTATAAATGGCTTTAACAAACACATCCTTGTATTTGGATGGACAAGATAACCATCGAGCGAATATATCCTCGGCGTTTACGAGTTAAGACGTACCCATACATGTGGGAGTAACCAGAATGGCTGCTTTACACTCTTGCAACCATCGGTAGCATCTCGTTCATCTTTTTGGCCCACATATTTTGAATAACCACAGATTTCAACACTGTTGAAGGGGAGATATTAAACAAACACAGCTGTTTAACACTACTGGCGGACATATCTTAATGTTGATCATGTTAGTTCGAATATCTATCAGGGACCCTATTACTGGCACAATCATGGTGACCATGGGACGATTACGCTGAATAGTGTTCCGGTTATGTAGGGGTGACGTTGCAAGGTAGTCTCTACACGATGCCATATGCAACTCATAATTTCCATGAGTTGGAGTCCGAATATATAGCGGGGATTCTACAGCTTGTATGGGTATTATGGGACAACATGTGTCCAACGCCGACGAGTAAAGGGGGTATTTTAGGATGTTTAAACTATACAACGAATGGCTGTTAAACACAATAGCGTGTCATAGTTACTATTGTTTGAGAGCTATTTCTTTAACAAAATCGAGTCCGAATATTTACTCATAACCATATTACGTTGGTTCCCGAGATTACCATTGGATACATATTTCTCCGACGCCGACAATGAAGATGTAGCCGATTGCTAAGAAATGACACATGAGGTGAACTCTTCGTGATGTTGGAAGTAGCTCTCTTAATATGTTTTAGAACCTGGGGCTGTATTATGTACCGCTGATCGAATAGCTCTTACAAGCTCTTACAAGTAGTCGAGATCAGTAGTAAAAAGAGTGTCGTGTAAAAAAAGAGTTTTTATTGTTTTAAATGTTGAAAAACACTTTCAAAATTTCTTTTTAATTATATCTCATTTTCTTTTGCGTATTGGTGTTAATACATATACAATATATCTAAAATCCATGTCTAAATCAGCAATTCATATATGGATATACATAATAAAATTACACCTAGTCTAACTTTGACCTTCGTCGTAACACCTTAACCGTAAGGTTCTTATATTATCTTACTCTAGTTTACATAGTATAATACATACATTGAATTTGTATTTAACGAGCTGTTCAAGAACTCGTTAGTAATTAAATATAAAGATGTTAACTAATAATAACACTGACCTTTGATTTGTACTGATGAAGTACCTTAATGACTATATACTAATAAACATGTTTATCCATGTCGCGGAGTGGGTCGTCTATCATACGAATTGCATAAGATGTGCAATTTTCGTAGATGTACATGTGGTCAGGTGATTCAGAAAAATGCAGTATGTCTAATTTAACTCAACTCATTTCTTTTTCTTTACAATGTAACTGTAACTAAAATCATATCACTGATATCCAACTGACATAGATTACTAATACAGTGCATTAAGTATCAAATGTATTAGATGAGCAATTGCGGAATGGCGAAATTTTGTCTAGCTAATCTGCGTGTTCGTGTCAAATTTGATATTAGCAGGCATTGATTTAACATTACATTTGTCATGTAGATTATTTTATTAGTCATGTAGTTTTTGTTTTTGTTTGATTTTAATAGTCTCACTAGTATTTATTTGATTATGTTTCTTAGACTATACCTTTCTTCTGGTCGAATGTTGTATCTACCTTTACAAGAGGTGTTCAACTTATAAAGAAGGATAAAAATATCGGACAGGGAAAGCAGCATTCAAGGACGACAGTCAACCACAAAACACAAAAACAAACACGCAAACAATATCACGTTACGTCTCAATTCAGACATCGTTTAATTCAATCTAAACGCAGAGTATTTCTTTCTATAAGCAAATGCAATGCTAAGAGGTGCATTTGTTGCAGTTATTTATATTGCAAGTCCACCATTAAATCAACTGTTAACGGTAGAACATTTAGTACATGTCTAGCGTCAAATGTTGATTGACGTACTTCTCACGTCATTTATGTTTAGACTTGAAATGCATCACGTTGTGGTGTTCAATATGTTGGACAAAAGGTCGCACCTTAAAAGTTCGATTCCGTTAGCATAAATATAATGCAGGCAAATCCAAAAAGTTAAAGAATTATATGTCAAACGGAATTCACGTATTAATATGTCAGTCGCTGATTTACATACTATTTTTGGAAAGTACTCGATGCTTTCTTATCTCACCTCTCTATCCATTTCTTTGCTTACGCTGATCGACGAGGAAGCAGACACAATTTTCATTCGAGCAGATCCTTTGTATAGCACTGCTTCCATAATTCAAATCTATACGCAGCATGTTCTCCGACCCCATATTGACAAGGAGTCTGATCATGTCAGACATTTTCTAAAAATTCTTTATTTGAATAAGAGCATTGGTTTTATTGATATATCAAGTATTTTTCGAGATAATAGTGTTGTTGATTCTATATCTAAATATTTCAAAAATTCCGAAAATCCTATTATTTGTTATAAGTAAAATAATATAATTAGAAGTTTTATTTTCAACTACAACAAAATAGTGTCTGGCCTTGATATAGTAAATAACACGCCTAAGGAATGCGAGCGTAGAACATCTAAATGTTGATATGCTCCGGCCGGTCATGTCATTACTGGTAATTTTGATATTATAGATAAACGTATCAGGCATTTGTTTTTTAAAAGTCCGAAGTATAGATTGCCTTCTGTGATTGATTTTGTCGTGGTCAGACCGCCCAATCCATTGAACTGGTTTAAACCCCCATCGGCCTTTTAGCCACTGACCTTTCCGAGGCGGTAGCCTATGGTACCACCGTTTATAGACAAATTGTTGGTATCCCTATGGGTACGAACTGTGCACCACTTGTCGCAGATTTGTTTTTATTTTGCTATGAAAGGGATTTCATGTTGAGTCTTTCACCAGATAACCAGGCAGATATTATTGAAGCTTTTAATGACACCTCTCGGTATCTGGATGACATACTGAACATTGACAACCCTTTCGTTCCAACTATGGTTCATAATATTTATTCTAAAGAACTTCGGCTTAATAAAGAAAATATATCTGATAATAACGCTTCTTTTCTTGATTTAGATCTCTCGATTGAAAATGGTAAAATAATTAGCAAAATCTATGACAAGAGAGATGATTTTAATTTTGACATTGTTAATTATCCCCACTTGGATGGGGATGTTCCCCGAGCAACTTCTTATGGGGTGTATCTGTCTCAACTTATTCGTTTTTCTAGAGCTTGTACTCGAGTTGAGGACTTTAATATTCGTAATCTTTGTATAACTAAAAAGTTACTCAATCAGGGTTACCGTTACAATAAACTTCGTAAAACCTTTGCAAAATTTTATTATCGTAACCCTGATCGTCTTTCCAAATATAAATGTAATTTAAGGACTCTTCTGCGACAAGGACTATCACAACCTGACTTCTATGGTGATCTGATTTATAAACTTCGTAAGATTCTTGGTCATGATCACTTTTATACTATCTTTGTTAAACTTGTTAAAAAGTTTATCAAAAGAGGTTATGACCCTATCATTTTGCAACTTACTGCATGCTTGGTGGTGGACCCTTTTACAGTTCGCCACTATGCTTTCCTCTTTAATTGTACGATGACCGGACAGGCTGTGGACCCTGCGATGACGCCTACCTAAAGCCCATTGGGACGGTGGCGTTTGATGTTTGTCCATGATCTTTCTTGTCGTGCCCTTAATGGTTTATTCTCTTACTGCTCTGGCTTCTGCAAAGTCATTGAGTACCTTCATTGTGGCTTTCTAGGCTATTGTTTTTTTGTATTATATTTACACGAGCATATTTGTGTTTTACTTATATTGCCTATTGATGCTGCCTTGTTGGTTAGAGATTAGATCATGGCGGGGATTTCTTTATATACACTGTCCTGTTTTAATGGGATGACAGTAGGGTAAGTGTGAGGTTTGGTGCACCCTAGAACCGGTTTAAACCCCCAGTGGCCTACTTTGCCACTGACCGTTCCAAGGCGGTAGCCCTATTGTCAACCCTTTTGTGTTTGTGATGTCGTTTGTATTTTTTATTACTTTTGTCTTTTCGTTTGTCTGTTTGCGTGTTTGTTTTTGTGTTTTGTGGTTGACTGTCGTCCTTGAATGCTGCTTTCCCTGTCCGATATTTTTATCCTTTTTTACTGTCAACCCTTTTTGTGTTTGTGACGTCATATGCCTTTATTATTACTATTGACATTTTTGTTTGTCTTTTTGCGTATTTTGGGGGTTACTGTGTTCTGTGAAAGCCGCATTTCCTGTTTGACTTTTATACTTACTTTTATCGATATATTGAAAAATTTACAAATAGTTAGACAGTTTGCTCGTATTTTATCGATGATTGTATAACTTAACCAAACAAAAGGCATTGTATTCATATATTATATGACAACACTAAATTAATAATTATTTTTACTATATTATCACTTACCATTTGCAAATGTATGTGTTTTGCCCCTAATTCTTAAGTTACATATTTTGTCTCTCTTTTCTTACAAGAAAGTAAAGCAACTAATTGTTTTAGAAGAATAAATCATAACAACGCATGCAGCTGATGCTTCGAATTAGAAGTTTTCATAAATGGAATAATTTTGAAAGTCGAATTTCATGTTAAATTTGAAATCGTGAAAACCGACAAATAAATAAACAATGAATATTCCACTTTCTTACGTTTAGTCATGAACATATCAGACTCCTTTAAGGGGTTGATGCACTATTTTCAAACACAGTTTATTTTAAAGGGCTCTGAAAAAGATGAAAAAAGCTGAAAGAATTATCAAAATGCCATGAAAAGTTAAGGAGATATGACCTATTGAAAATGTGCAAAGAAACATAAATGGAGGCGGCCATCTTTGAATGATGACGTCATCGTGCCTCTTTGCCATATATGGCATATTGATTAAATATCTTTTAAAGCAAAGAAAATCACTGCAAATGAAAAATAATACTAAAATGTATACACTTTACATCTGTATATTTATTTTTAATCAATTTGCAGTGGTTTTCTTTGCTTTAAAATACATTTTGTCAATATGCCATATATGGTCAAACGGCGCGATGACGTCATCGTTCAAAGATGGCCGCCTCCATTTATGTTCTTTGCATTTTCAATAGGTCACATCTCCTTTATTTTTCATGACATTTTGAAAATTCTTTCAGCTTTATTCAAAGTTTTTCAAAGTCTTTTTAAATAAATCCTGTTCGAAAATAGTGCATCAACCCTTTTAACTTTAAACGACAATTTACAATCATTTTAATGTGTTTTGAATATACTTTAATAATTGAAGATGTTTACTTCAAAGCATCATTATCTACTTTTTTCAAAAGTGTGGATGCAGCAACATTAGGAAGCACACACTAGTTCATGTCATAATGTTTTATATCGAAGTAATCATTAGACCTGACATAGTGTTATGTTATAAGTTGAACACCTCTTGTATAAAGTTAATGCGTTAATAATTTGCAATGTACCTTTTTATATAAAAAAAATACAATATCTGTGTAAGGCGTATTACATCGATTTGTTTATTATTATTCAAGCAAAAGTTTTAAAAACATCAACTAGAATCATAAAACAAAAATTAACCCAAAAACATGATAAAAGTCCATAACATTGTTTTAATTTGTATGTGAGAATAATATAAAAAAGAATAAGTGAATAACTCCAAAGGAATACTTCTTACCCTGATGTAGTCATTAATTGTGGTAGTACTAATATTTTTTAAAGATGGCGTCCAATATGGCCGCCAAAATAAGATGGTGCATAGCACGTTTACCTATAAAGATATTATAATACAAATATACCGGTATGTGTATCTTACCATGGAAAATGTGTATCACGAAACATTTAGTATTATAAAGATAAATTCATGGTCACAGTCAATGGTTAAAGGTCAGATTGGAGCTTTATCAAGTCTACATGGTTTTATTTTATTTTAAAACTAAAAGAGATCTGTAGAAGATTTGACACTTAATCACGTTAGACTAACACCCCATAGAAATAGTTCATGTCAAGCACTGAACGATTATAAAGATGGCGTCCAAGATGTGCACCAACATGTATTATGCACTCATTGTAATGGATTTGTGCATACAATTTCTACCAATAAAGATATATACTAAAACATTACAGGTATGTGTAGCTTAGACACAATGTATTTAGTGATATATTTAGCAATATATGCCAAAGTTCAAGGTCACAGTCAAGGGTCATGTCCAACTATGAATATTTTATGAGTAATCTATCACAAGCCTGTCCTATACTAAAGGTCAAGGTATATATATATATATAGGTACAAAAGCGATATTGAAACAGGTGTGCATGTTGTAAATTGTATAGTGTCTGGCAAGTTATGATTTAGAACTTGACGAATATTTGTTTACATTATAACATGAATTTCATACTACACGTTCAAGTCCTAGTCTCCATTTGGGTAGTTACTGTCAGTTGTCAAATGTCAAATTGGAATTTTAGAACTATTAGAGATGTGTCTGCTGTTTCAAGATATACAGATATATGAACGACATTTTCTGTTATATGCATGCTTACAAGATTATAACATTGTATTTGTAATTTATTGTTTACAACGTTGTTATGCGTTTAAGGTCGTACGCAAGAATTCCTTGCAATTCGTATTACCCTTTGACCAACCCATGGCATTATCATTGTCTTCTTAAACCTAAAATGGGTTGCTTTTGACATTATCTTGTAAAAATGCATAACACCGTAAAATGCATTCCTATATCTGTCTTTATTGATTAGAAAAGCAGAACAGACTTTAATTTCTTAAAAGTGTGTTACCTGGCTGTCACTTTGACTTTGAGTAGGACATACATTTGTAGTAAGAAATATAAATAATAAACTTCAAATTAATATCTTGGCAGACTTTACAATATGGCATGCACATTAATGGTCTATCTAAGATACACATACCTGTACTTTTGTATAATAATATCATTAGTGGTACATATGTTATATAACAGGGCAATTCTAATGACTGTATATTATATTGTGGTGGTGACCATCTTAGCCGCCATCATGACTAACCGTTTAGTTCAATCAAAAAAAGAGTATGAAAGGAGAAATTCAAGTCATGACTACAACAGAGCTATACATAATTCTGGGGATATAATTCTAACATGATCAATTGTCAAACCTTCTACAGATCTCTGTTTGTATGTTTTACAACAAACCGGAAAAAAGACACACAGCCACCAACAAAACAAAATACATTTAGCCTTGACTGTGATTGTGACTTGAGACAAATCGTCAACAATACACATACCTGCATTTTATTAGTATAAATAGTATCATTTTGGCGGCCATCTTGGACGTCATCTTGAATAATTTGTAAGTGCTACAACATTTCAAGACCGCAACCGGTCTAAGAAAATAAACACAGATAAGGAGTAAAAAAAGGAGACATTTGGAAATCGACGAACACGATAAATATAAAAAATGCAGTTTCCGTTTGATTGAGTTCATAACGGTAGTCAAACATACTAGCTACCGCCCACGCCCTCTAGCCCCGGGTTGAGCAGAACTCAATATTTAAAATGTCAATAGTACGACAATGTGAGCCTTCCGAAAACGGTATGCATATGACGGTGAACATGAAACCTTCAATGTGGTATTTTCATACCATTCCATGGGCAGCGTTGTATGATCACAGTTTATATATAACAAGATGCTTTGCCCTAAACGAGAAAAAATTGGGCGAAAGAGACAAAATAGAATTTAGTTGGGAGTAGAGTTTATGATACCGGCATATCAAAAGTAATAGTCAAAATATTGAATTAAAAAGCAAACACCATAAAGGTGATCAAACAATACTCAGAACATTTAAGGTTTGGAGTAGTGGAACCACCAATTCGAAATTAAAGTGAGAGAACAAAATATTTGGAAATGTAGCACCGATATCTGTAAATAATAATTATCGGGCTCATCGATCTTCATAGATCAAGTCATCCAATTAACTGAATATTAGGTAAACCTTCTACGGAGTGGGTAAGCTATGTTTTTCATTGTCTAGGTATTATAACCTGTCCAACATTGTCAGTAACCTTCACTTGTTTGACTGATTTATGTTTTGGTTATTTTGCCTGCTTAAGCCACATTACTATGTAACTTAAATCATATGAACCATACATAAGACAACACTAGGGCTTGCCACTAAAACGAGCAACGGACAATGTGCTTTTGCATACACCATTATGATCGATGGCCAGTACAGCTAAACATGCATGTACGTTTATTTAAAGATAATAATTACCTTCTTCGCGTAACACTTTTACGAACGCTCTGAATTGCGCTTTTAAAGGTTCTTCTAAACCTTTGATATTATTGACGTCAAAGACGAAACAAACGCAATGAGCTCTTTCATCTAGTTTTGGGTTGTGCCGGAATCCTGGTGTATTTTTGGGAGATATTCTCGTATCTCGGTTAAACTAAAAACATGAACATAGAAATAATGTGTATGTATAAGGGAATTCAGACATGTAAAATAATTTACTTTTTTCTTTGTGTTTTCATTTGAAAGTCGTTAAATGCGCGGTATATCTCTATCCACCTCTCTCTCTCTCTCTCTCTTTCTCTCTCTCTCTCTCTCTCTCTCTCTCTCTCTCTCTCTGTCTGTGTTTATGTCTCGGTCTCAGTCTCAGAAGGGTGTAAGAATACAGGTAATGTGAGGCCCTCTTAGGTAAGAGAGAAATTTGAACGTAATGTTATTTTGTTAAGCTGTACATAGAGAATGCACATTCTTTCAAGGTACGTACGTTATGTAATAGTGTAGCATTAAATAAAGGAATATTTGTTAAAGGCTTTCCGTTTTACATTTATTACAATTTTTAATTTTCTCAAAAGAAAACAATTTTAATTAACCGTCCGTTTTATTCTAGAAATGTGGTAAACAATATGTTAAATAAAACATGGACAGGATTTGAAGACAAGCGTTCGATAAACATTTATATAAAGTATATAAAGATTCTTCTTTCTTGCAAATGAGAATACTTCATATGTAATACATATTAATTTACCATTACTTCTCTTTTACATAATGATACTAGTAAAAACAATTTACTCAATAAATATTTCACCACTTCAGTTATTTAACAAACTTTGCTTCATCGAGACACTTTCCACGTAATACCTATTCATTTCAAAGATCTGAACAATATTTACGCCATAAATCTTCTTTCGGTAACCTCTTTCCGTATTCATTTCAATAGGTTCCAAAATGTATTTAACTCCTCTTGCATAACTTATTTTAAGAAAGTATTTCACACAAATCAGTTTATTAAAGACGTAAAGTGTTTCCCTCTATAAATAATGCATTGCATGGCATTGCAGTTGTTGCAATGATTTATTGGAAGTCCTCCATTAATTCAGCTGTTAATAGTAGTGTTTACAAAAACAAAAATAAAATGTTATCGAAGCGAAACTGGGGACCCGAAGTATATATCTACAAAGAAGACGTTAGTCATAGATACCCATATTAATATTTATAAAGATAATCTCTCAGAGACCTAGATTTTAGTTATTGTTATTTTATTTTTGGTCAGGAGAAGATCTTGAGAATTTTACAATAAGCGCAAGTTTTATAAGTATCATGGTCTTGGTCATAATCACCTGCATACGCCAGTCTTTATCAAACATATTAACAAGTTAATCAAGAAAAGTTATGACCTCATCATTTTGCAATGCACGGCATGTTTAGTGATTGACCCATTTACAGTTCGCCACTATGGTGTGCGATGACCGGACAGATTGTGGAAACTAAAATGACGTCTACCTAAATCCTCACAGGACGGTAGTGTTTGATGTTGATGTCTTAAATATTGTCTTAAAATACATCTATATGGATTGTTCTCTTGTTGCTCTGGCTCCTGCCAAGTCATTGAGTAATTGCTAGTGGTTTTCTAGGCATTTTTTTATATTATATATACAAAGCAACCAATATAGATATAAACATCGAACAGGAAAAGTCGCATTCAAGGACGATACATCACAAACATAAACAGGTTGACAATAGGGCTACCAACTTGGAACTGTCAGTTGCAAAAAAGGCCGCTTGGGGTTTTGAGGTTTGGTGCACCCTAGAACCGGTTTAAACACCCAGTGGCCTACTTGGCCACTGACCGTTCCAAAGCGGTAGCCCTATTGTCAACCCTTTTGTGTTTGTGATGTCGTTTGCATTTATAATTGTTTTTGCCTTCTTGTTTGTCTGTTTGCGTGTTTGTTTCTGTGTTTTGTGGTTGACTGTCCTCCTTGAATGTTACTTTCCCTGTCCGATCCTTTTATATTTCCCTTTAAACTAGGTTCTAGGGTGCACCACACCTCACACTTACACTTCTGTCATCCCAATAAAACGGGACAGTGCAAATAAAGAAATCCCCACCATGAACTATTCTCTAACCAACAAGCCAGCATTAATAGGCAATATTAGTAAAACACAAAGATGATCGTGTATATATAAATACAAAAACACAATAGCCCAGAAAGCCACAAAGAAGGTTAACAAACACAATCGAGATAATAAAGTAGCGGACTCAGTTTTATTAAAAGCTTTTCATGAGATATAATTAGAAGCAATCACTCTCACGCTCCCTAGCACTGTCTTTTAAAAACGGTATTATACGTCAAAGTAGCCACCTACATAGAGAGCTCGATGATCTCTAAGAATCAGTAAAAATAGTAAAAATAGCACTACCGATTTTGTGATATTTGATTTACTTATATGTGATGAATCAAGGCGTTTAACATAGGTGGTATATTTTTATTAGATGGTGTTATTATAATCCTTCAGGCTCAAATATTACACATACGTTTGACTGACGTCGTATGTTGTGACCATTGATAATAAAATAGTTTGAAGCATTGGAAAACTGTGCTGTATATATTCACACCAAAATAATAGTTTCCAAATCGTTCTTGAGACGATGTTTTAACATTTGGACTGTATTAATAAACAGCTGCTATCTTGAAAATACTTTAAAACTATGTTTAATAATTAGAAAAAAATTGTCTTATAGAAATCACAACACCCAAACGCAATGGCATCGTAGATCCGCACTGTACCACACACAAATAGCATATTAACTATACAGTGAAAAAGACAATACGCAACAGAAAGAGTGTTGAAGACAGGGTTACCGATTTTGAACGGTCAGTAGGCAATAAGGCCTACAGTTAAGCTTTTTACGATTTTTAATGTACAATACCTCACTATTACAATGTCTTAGCGCTCAAATTGACAAGACCGTGTAAATAAAGTTTGCTTGTAAATTGTAAAGCAAGTTTGCTGATGTTTGGGCGGGCGACGAACAAAAAGAGAAACCTTATAAACTACTCTGGACTTTGGCTATTGGAGCTAAAACTACATATAGGCATATGGACAATGTTTTCAGAAAGACGTGAGGAAGTATTGAGAATTGATTACTTGATATCCATCTGGCACATTTCCACTGAGAAAATATTCAAATTCTCTCTCGGTTATTCCATATGAGTTTGTATGTCCGGCAGTATCACAAAGAAGAAACGGGAGAGGAGGCTCGCCATTGTCAAACGTCACTGCATGCTCAATATACTAAAAAACGACAATGTTTTATTATATCAATGAAATAATGGAAAACACAAAATATAGAAAATGTATGCAGTTTATGCAAATATGATAGAGAGTTTAAAACGCATGCCCGTTTATACAATTTAGAGCCAGCAGAGCCTTAAACACGACTAAGACAGAGTGATCTTTTTATGACGTTAAATTATTGAAATGTATAGAAGTAAATTTGTCAATGACTGTTACACAAACTCCTTAGTGATTTGAATACGTTTGATACCGCCACAACAAATGATATGTTACATTCAACACTATGTTCATTGGGATGTCTAAATATTAATTATCGCTCAATAACATGTTACAGTAATGTATATTTATAGTAGTTGACGTTTCTAGACGAGCAAGGATCAATAGTAGTATTCTGAAAGAGTCATAAAGTCATGTGTAGCTGGAAAAAATACGAGGATGTTTATAACCGCTTTACACATTATTCTTTAATGAGTTTTGGTCTAATTTTTTTCGAAAATGTGTATAATGATGAGAAAGATTTGTTAAAACTAATTCCTTGTTTTAGGACTGTGAAGTCATTTATAAGTGGACCACGGCTGATTTTGATACTAAATGTCAGTTTAACTTGAAAGGATTTTAGTAAAAAAATTCTATAATGCTATCCCTTCTTTACTTCCTCCGAGACCTAGATTTGTATTTCGTATTTAAAATTGGAAATTCAAAAAAATCATAATTTTATTGTATACCTATCAGTGATTTATAACGATTTCTCATTGACATATTTTTAATATCAGACAAAAGTGATATTTTTTCTATATCGTCACTGATGTGACGATATCACTTTGCCGGAACTACTTTTTTATTTAATGGTACTGTAGATTGCTATTGCTTTCAACAGCTTAATTAAAATTTGCCGATGTAGGTATATAATAGATAGCATAATCAACAGTCTCGGTGTGATACAAACAATATGTCACTCGAACACGTTGTAATTCGGTTAATTTTTTTTTTTCTTCGAACTCGTTTTTTAACCGAATAAGAACGTGTTCTCGTGACACATTTTTCGTATCACACTGAGACTGTCAATTATTCTCTATATAATACATTTGTGATAGTTCCGACTGATAAAAAAACTAATCATGTAAATAATATTTTTGAGGCAATATGTCCGTGTTTTACTACTAGAACTTGGGAGCACTAATAAGTACACTCCAGTTCAATCTACCGAGGATGATGTTGTTTCCACGGATATCACTCACTAGGTGCACCACTTTAAAGGCTGGGGTAAACGGTAAGCAAACCCACACTTTCACCCATGTACTGATTTCTATATTATACAAACGGCCTCATAAAACCTGCTTTATGTCTAATGCTAGTGTTTGCACCACTACAAACATCTCCAAGCGTTTAACATCTTGTCTCACAATCTGTGATTAATTTAGCTTTGTCAATTTAAAATTCAGGAGACGTTCTTGAAAATATTTGAAAATAAACGTCAAGTTTCATTTTTTCATATTTTATTTGTTTACGTCTCTCTATTTGTTTACGTCTCTGTATTAAATATTGAGAAATACTTAGTAACATCTATGAGAGATGAGTTTAATTTTGATATTGTTAATTAACTCCATTTAGATGGGGATGCTCATATAGCTACTTCTTATGGGGTCTATATTTCTCAACTTTTTATTCGTTTTACTTAAAGGGTATGTAGCAGCCAAACGTCTTTATTATTGAGAGTTTGGAAATACTTGAAAAAAGATGAAAGAATTATCAAAATCGGATGATAAACAAAGAAGATATGATCATTTGAAGTTTCTGTTGAATCGGATATCGTAGCGGCCATTTTGGGAGCTATGACATCACGGTTCTAAATGACCATATATGGAATATGGAATATTTATAAATATGAAAATTTACTGATTTTTAGGGAAAAAATGACATCAATTGTATGAAAAATATATAATACTTAATGGCAATAATGATTTATATCACCAGTAAAAAAATCATTCATTTGCAGTGATTTTCTCCGTTTTAAATGATATTTATCAATATTCCATATATGGTAATATGGAACTATGACGTCATAGTTCTAAAAATGGCGGCTCCCATATTCGTTTTAGAACAACCTTTAAATGGTCATATTTTTTTTGTCTATCATCCGATTTTCATAATTCTTTCACCTTTTTCTAAGTTTTTCAGAACTCTTAATAATATAGTTTGTTTGGCTGTGTCGCTACATTCCCTTTAAGCTCGTAGTCGAGTTGAGCATTTTAATATTCGTAACATATGTATAAATAAGAAGCTACTCCAAGGGAGCTGCCGTTAATTTGCACAACTTTATTATCGTAACCCTATCTAATTGTAATTTAAGAACTCTGCGACAAGGACTATCACAGCCTGATTTCTACTTCTATGGTGTGTCGTAAAATCCCTGGTCATAATCACTTTTGTACACATGTTATTAAACTAGTTACAAAAGCTTATCAAAAGAGGTTGTGATTCTATTCTTTTGCATGACACTGCATGTTTAGTTGTTGACCCATGTACAGTTCGCCAATACGTTTTCCGCTTTGATTGTGCGATGACCGGACAGAGTGTGGATCCCATGGTGACTACCTAGATTCTCAAAGGAGGACAGCATTCGATGATAGTTTTAAAACTTGTATTTTCGTATCCGTAATTGTTTGTTCTCCTGTTGCTATGGCTTCTGCCAATAAATACTGAAAGGGTGATCCCTTGGTCATTGAGTACTTACTTTGTGGCATGTTACGCTTTTTGATTTATATGCATATATACATACTCATTTATGTGTTAATATACACCATATTGTCTTGATATTGACTTGTTTAATCCGCAATGTACATCTACTACATTCTGGAAAAGGTATATTTAGATCCATCTTAGACATGATCAAAATAACAGGCAATACATACTTTACGTGTGACGCTTGTACCCTCAGTGCCACATGGTGCCTGATCAACTACATGTCCATGGAAAATAGACGCTGCTGAGTTGACAAAGCTAGACTTTCCTGTTCCAACTGGTCCGGTTAGAAGAATTTTAAAGTGTTTCACTTTGGATGATCTGTAGCTTTTAATCTCTGCCATTAGCTTTTCTCTCAACTGATGTGAAGTATAAATGTGAGATGTAATTAATTACGGGCCTAAATCAATAAACATTTAAATGACACCGACAACTATTAAAAGCAAAACGAAAACTAACAACGTATAATGTATCAACCCCGTAATATTGAAAACGTAAACATACCAGAAGACACATTTAACATTTATTATTGTTGCCCTCATAATATTGTAACACTATGACCTCGCCACTATACTTGTCTAATAACAGTTTATAAATGTAACACAATTAGAGTTAAAGTACACCCCTGTTAATCCGTAACATAACTGATCATGTAATGTGTGTTTCTAAAGACTGTCAGTTAGTTGGTAGTTAATCATCTGAACACCTGTTGTTGTTAACCTGTTCAACATTTAGTTCTCTGGACATTTCTGGAAACCTCTGGGAGTGAAGAGGTATTGCCACATTAGGGGAGACCATTCGAAAAAGGTGTTGTGGTTAATGTAGGCATACTATGATGTTATCAGGATGGAGTGGGCATGACTAACTGCCGAGCTGTAGTCTGGGTAATCTTCTAGTATAAGAATGAACGCACGGAAGCCTAGTGGGGAGAGTGTAGACATGATGTAGGATAAGTTAAACTATATAAACTATAAGCTGATAGTAGGGAAGTTGTTCAGTTTTCAGTAAATACTATTTGAAGATTTGGATATTTGAACTTTTCTAAATGCTATTACACTTTGTGAACATACGGCATTTAATACTAGAGACTATTTATTAGTTAACAGTTGGAAGTACTGAAAACCACTATACGAAAAGGATTTGTATATATATAACAGAGTATTCCTCATGTTTATAGCGTATTATCATTGTGTACATTGTGTAATTGTCGGACATTTTTTTTTTTTGATGAATTTATTTGTTTCTCAAAGTGCACAGTTATACAATAACACATATATTTACAAAGAGCAGTTCCATTTTCTAAATATATTATATAAATCAACAAAACACATGTTTTATTATATACTTGTGACTCTCGAAAATATGATTATGTTAGATATGATAGGAGATAGGCTGTTAGAACGGTAATGAAAGGACAGATTAAATGAAAAGAATATCAGAGAAGAATAGAAGTGTATCACAACACTGTACGAGTTGTTTTAAATGTGGTCAGTTCTGAGCTGCAAAACGTTCCCATTTATCGTTGTGTTGTCTTATTTTTTCCCTAGAGGTCGCTATTATTCTTTATATGTTTTCAATTTTGTTGAAATATAGTATACAAGTTGCAACACTGGGAATTGTCTTTGTATATTTACTTTTGAAAATAAAATACTTCGCAATCATTAATATACAATTAAAATTGCAAGAGTTAGACGCTTTTGCCATAATTTCAAAAGCAATCGTTTAGGGTAAGTGTGAGGTTTGGTGCACCCTAGAACCGGTTTAAACCCCCAGTGGCCTACTTTGCCACTGACCGTTCCAAGGCGGTAGCCTTATTGTCAGCCCTTTTTTGTTTGTGATGTCGTTTGCATTTATTATTGTTTTTGCTTTCTTGTTTGTCTGTTTGCGTGTTTGTTTCTGTGTTTTGTGGTTGACTGTTCTCCTTGAATGCTATTTTCCCTGTCCGATCTTTTTATATTTCTTTTAAAGTCTACATTGCATTGAATATTTTTACTGATTACAAGGTTTTGTACTTCTGTCAAAAAGGCTTGAGTAACTGGACATTCTCAAAATAAATGTTCGATAGATCCAATGTGCATATTACAAAAATCACAAAGACTTGTAATTGTAATTTTACATTTATGCAAAAAGGAGTTTGTTGGGAGAATTTGCATGATATATTTATACTGGAATGTTATAAATTTAGTGTCAATTAAGCATTCACACGGTATAAGGTGAATTAGTTCCCAGTTTTGATTCGTAAATGTTTTGTCCCATTTTATACGAGGTGTTATAGCGAGTTCCTTCCGAACACGTCTAATGTGCTTATTATAATAGTATATAACTTTATTTGCATTCGTAGTTTTTTCTATTTCTTTCAAGACTATTTGATCCATATCAATATGAATTTTAGTTTTTGCTTGAATTGCTTTCTTCCACATCTTTGGAATGCTTTGTATGATTGTATAATATTGAAGAAAGTCTTAAATTAAAATCCGTTTTCAGCTCGACTATTGGAAGAATAAAAGAGCTTATATAATCTCTTACATTTCCTGTTCTAGCTCAACTAAATCTGGGAATTTGTTTCCTTATAGTATGTTGTAAAGGGTTGCGTAAATAATGTTGTCTTCTGCAAATTCTGGGCTCCAATGGAATCCAAATTGTGATGGCCCATAAAATGTGCAATAAAGGCATATCAAGGTTCGCGTGTTAGCTGTTGTATACATCTATAATTTTTTTTGAGATTTCTTATAGCATTATGCGTCTTATTCATACTTCACCCACATTGGGGCATGGGATCCCTCCTCCTTCCCCCCTCTCCCTACGCTCTTTTTTTTACGTATTTCTGTGTTGTTTTGATAAGTTCTTATACATATAGCTATGTTGCACTCTCAACGCCCCGCCTCCCCCTCACTTTTTTATTTTACATATTTTTGTATTATTTTTGGTCACTTCTTACACATATATGCTTCATATATGTTGCACCCACTCTCGAAATATTGTTTTATACATATTTCTATGTTTTGTTTTGGTTAATTCTTACACATATAGCTATGTTGCCCCTCCCCACGCCCTAATTGCCCCACGCCCACACTCGTAAGTCTTTCCCCCACTGACTCGCCCCACCCCACATTCGAAACTTGATTTTGTTTTACATCTTTTTATGTTGATTTGGTCGATTCTTACACATATAGCTATTTGCGCCCTCGCCCCCACCCCCACCCCCACCGTTTGTTTTACATATGTCTGTGTTGTTTTTATCAATTATTACAGATATAGCTACATGTATGTTGCACCAACACTCGAAAGTCTTTGTTTACATATTTCTGTTTTGTTTTGGTCAATTCTTACACATATAGCTATGTTTCCCCTCCCCGCCCTACCAGAACCCCACTCCCACACTCGAAAGTCTTTCCACCCACACCGACTTGCCCCATCTCCACTCGAAACTGGATTTTGTTTAACATATTTCTGTGTTGTTTTGGTCAGTTCTTACACATATAGCTAAGATGCCCCCTCGCCCCCACCCACCTCCTCCCCACCCCCCAGTCGAAACTCGATTTATTTTTAAATATTTCTGTGTTGTTTTGGTCAATTCTTACACATATAGCTATATTTCCCCCTAGCACCATCCCCACAATATTCTATGTATATGGAACGAAGAAGTAAATACGTCCGCTGACTAGGGAGCGTAATAATTGCGATAAAATCTGTAATTTAAGAGTTATTGTATTTGCATCAATTGTATTAAAATTGCTTTCAAACAATGTTTTTCCTCCACATTGATTAATTTCTTTCATATATATTGCCTTCCAATCAACGTGATTTTTAGGACAAGAAGTGTTTTAATACAAGCTGCTTTAATTGAATTTATAAATAGGTTTATATCAATCATTTTTAAACCCCCATTTTCATAATATTGAATTATTGTGTTTCTGTTTATTTTATCGGGTTTACATTCCCATAAAAATTCAAACGTTTTGTTTTTTATTCCGTTAATACAAACTTCATTTGGACTCTCTAAAAAAATATAAAAAGATCGAACAGGAAAAGTAGCATTCAAGGAGGACATTCAATCACAAAACACAGTAACAAACACGCAAACAGACAAACAAGGCAAAAGTAATATTAAATGCAAACGACATCACAAACACAAACGGGTTGACAATAGGGCTACCGCCTCGGAACGGTCAGTGGCAAAGTAGGCCACTGGTGGTTTAAACCGGTTCTAGGGTGCACCAAACCTCACACTTACCTACTGTCATCCAATTAAAACGGGACAGTGTGAATAAAAAAATCCCGCCATGATCTAATCTCTAACCAACAAGGTAGCATCAATAGGCAATATAAGTAAAACACAAATATGCTTGTGTAAATATAATACAAAAAATCAATAGCATAGAAAGCCACAATGAAGGTACTCAATGACTTGGCAGAAGCCAGAGCAACAAGAGAATAAACCATTAAAGGCACAACAAGAAAGATCATAGACAAACACCAAACGTCACCGTCCCAATGGGCTTTAGGTAGGCGTCATCATATGGTACACAGCCTGTCCGGTCATCGTACAATTAAAAAGGAAAGCAAAGTGGCGAACTGTAAAAGGGTCCACCACCAAGCATGCAGTACGTTGCAAAATGATAGGGTCATTACCTCTTTTGATAAACTTTTTAACAAGTTTAAGAAAGATAGTATGAAAGTGATCATGACAAAGAATCTTACGAATTTTATAAATCACATCACCATAGAAGTAAAGTTGTGATAGTCCTTGTCGCAGAAGAGTCCTTACATTACCTTTATATGACTGTTAGAGGATAGATGAGTGTTTAATGCAAATGTTTTAATAACGGTTATTTTTCCAATTATTGATAAAATATGGGTTTTTTCAAAGTTCTAAAAAATTGCAGAATTCATCTATCTTTGATATAACGTTTTCCTGGTGGCATTTTGACATATCTTTTGTAAAAAACAATTCCCAGTGTTGTTGCCTTATTGACCATATAAAGTGTTTATCTTTGCAATATTTTTCATCAGTAATTTTGAGTGAGCCAACACGCACTATTACCGATTTGTTTATGTTTAACATGAGTCCAGGTGTCAATCTGAATTTATCTAATGGTCTATTTAAAAAATCAAATGTTTTCTGCGAACCATCTAGTATGAAAGTGGCATCATCTGCTGTTGTATATGTACCAATAAATTATAGAAATCGCAACGCAAAGTCCGGACCTTGTTATTATATGTACCAGTCATGTAATACTCCCCTATAGGGATACAATATCAGTATTTATAGACGAATTATGTAAATATGTAAATAGTTTAGAGCAAAATACTCAAGGTTTGATTTGGACAAACCATTTTATTAGATCGCTGATGCTGCGAGACATGAGTGGTATTACATGAAATCACATACCTACTCAAAATAAATGTCAATATGGTAAGGCAGCAAACGTTTCATTTATTTTGTTTACATATTCTCTCCATACTTATATTAAAATTAATTAAATCTTTTTATACTTTTAACTTCGTAACTACGGTACTGTAATTAGTGTACATACCGCATTGTCCCATATCATATCTTCATATCTCCATGGTACGTTCAGCTGGGCCACATGTATAGGTCTCTGGTCCTTAAACAAAATACAATTCGTTAAAAAATGGTAATTCCAAAAATGTGCATAGGGTTTATGTATGAGTTTGTATGATGTGCGTACTTTGTTTTAAAGACGCATTTTATTTAGAAAAGATGTATTCTGATCGTAAGATAAATTCGTGTTCATAAAACACCTTTGTTATCTACGTCTTACGATTTAATTATTTGTTTCGTTTCTTATGTTGGTATCCAGGCACATCTGGAATTTTCTCATCTATATTTAGAAACTTGAACTAGGATTGCCCAGTATGCGCTATAGGTATTGCAGTAAAGAATCTTTTGAGCTGCTCTATGTTCATGTTTGTTCATGTTTGGTGTGTTTCTCATCCTTAATAGCACAAACGTTTTTAAAGCAATACATATTAGCCAACTTGTGTTTTTTTTCATTTTTTTATATTTTGTTTCTGTTAAATATTTTATTTCTCATCCACCCTTTTCAACAGACCTAGCCTCCAGGGACTATCATATGTTTTCAAACCTGAATTTTGATTTGATGAGGATACAGATCTTACCCTTGCCGTTGAAGGGTGGTTTGGGGAGCAGGAAATAAACTTCTATAAAACTGACATATGAGTGACCTTGAAAAGCGATGGGCTAAGTGCATTGACTTAGATAGGGAATACTTTGATAAATAATAAAATCGCGTGTTGAATGCTACCTTAGAAATGTATTGACAATACTTTTATCTGAAGATTGCATGTCAAATTTGAGAATAAGCACTGCATTAGTTAAGTTGCCTTTTATGTATTAAGTAATTATGTATCTCGTGTTTATACGAACTTTCAGCCTAGCCTTGCTTGATTTATCAAGAACTCTACAACCTAGTTTAAACCAACCTGCAGAAGCCTTTTTGCCACTGGCCATTCCAAGACGATAGCTCTATTGACAACCCGTTTGTGTTTGTGTTTGTATTGTCACATGCCTTGGTTCTTTGTATTAATATTGAAATTGTTTTTTTTTTTAATGCCTGTCTTTGTGAGACTGTGTTCTGTGAAAGCAACATTTACTTTCGACTTGTTTGCTTTGCCAGTGCGCTGTCACAAATCTAGAAACACACGATGAATTTCGCAATATATTTTCAAGATATATGCTTACCTATAATCCGTTAATAACACCATTTCTTAACTGTTGATGGAATTTCAACAACACTTGAGATGAAATAGGAATGCTTTTTAAATAGAATTCTAAGAAAATTACCTCATTTAAGGAATTATTAATTGGAGAAATATTGCACTAATTCAAATAAAATAAGGAGTTCACTGCCATATACCTTTACGCCTATATTAAACATTCTGTTTTTATCCATTTACTTGTTTCATAAGGTCGGGGATAATGTTGTGCCGTCCATCCGTCTGTATGAACGTGCATCCGACCGTTTGTCGGTGTGTAATTGACACAATATCCTCCTACATCGTTAGATGTACGAACTTGACATTTTGAAATATAGGTATATCATTATAATGTATTTGTAGATGTGAAAGGAGGTATTACATGTTCCTACCTCCTTTGGAGCGGGTCTAGGGGATATAATAAAAAGTACGACTTGTAGAATATCTGAATGGTATTTCGTCGACTTGCAGCAAATGAATCGAATCAAAAGCATTTTGGAGTAAAATCGTAGCATGTGGTTTCAATAAATCTAATTATAAACCAAACATACAAGGCGAGACGTTGTTTAATAATTTCAAACTTTATGTAGCTAATTCGACAACGGAAAGGGGGGTGGTGGTGGGAATATTGAACTCAATGTGGATGATGAAAACATGAATATAAATGAACAGACGAATTGTTTTCTTATTCAGAGATTACGGTTGATGAGGTAGTGACTTCAGTGAAACGTTTAACATGTTTAAAGAAGTGGAAGTATTCATCTGACATTGTTCTGCCATATTTGATTAAACTTTGATAGACTCTTCGCAAATGGTGAATTCCCAGATGTGTGGGCAAAATCCATCTTAATATCTCTTCATAAAAGGGGATCGATTAATTGTCCTGATAAGTACAGCGGCATTGGCCTTAGGGATACATACTGTACATACTAACAAGACGTTTGCTTTCAAAAGTGTTTGTCAAATTAACTGAATCACAGGCTGGTTTTCGCCCTGGATAATGTACAATTGACAATGCATTGATACTTCAAGGCATTGATACACTGTGTGTGGCATTTGTAGATATTTTGAGAGCGTTTGATAGGGTAAATGTAAGTACATAATTTACAATTTTTAGTAAAGGTGGAATAAAAGAAAACACTCAAGCAATACAACGTATATATAAAATATGATATGTGTAAAAAACAATGAAAAATGTACTGAATATTTTGACTCTACAAGAGTTTTACGACAGGGATCTTTTCTCAGTCGAATTATATTTCATTATTTATTAATGAAATGAGTGACGAAATATGTAACGGTTAGCTACATGGAGTACAGTTAACACCTGATGTTGTAAAAATAGTTTTAGTATTGTTTGCTGATGATGTGGCATTGATAGCAGATACTGTATATGGTCTACAAAAGAAACTTGACTTATTATATCGATATTGAAATACATTGAAGTTGAAAGTGAATACTGAATCAGTGATAAAATTAAACTTATTCTGTTTGAAAATGGTGGACATTTACCAAGAGCTTAGATGTGGTGTTATGATGGGAAACGGATAAAACCAGTAAGCGGTTACAATTGTGTTGGAGTGCGTGTAAGTCAATTATCTATGTACCAGATGGCGAACGAATTTGCAATAAACGCAAAACTAGTATTAATTGCTATGCTAGCTTCATTAAGGTAGTAACCCCCAATACTTTACAGTATATATTTTAAACTATTTGACTCGATGATTAGACCTGTATTTCTTTACAACTGTGGGGTTTTGATCAAATAGAATGCATTAATAGGGTTCATATGACTGTATGGTTGTAAAAGTTTTATGAATGCATCTATAAATGCATGCCATGGAGCAGTAAGTGTGATTATGGTAGATACTCTATGTATTTAGCAGCCAACAAAAGATATATAAAGTACTGGTGTAAAATTATACCAATATTTCTTTCTACTAATGTGCCCATTCTATCAATTCTTTCAGATCGTTATCTATTTCTAAAAAGTAATATGAGTTTCCTAATAAACACGAGTTTAGTATTGTTATGTCGTGCAAAAATGAAAATATTATAAAACAAATAGCTATGTATTTTTACTATGAGTAATATATATAAGTGTGGTACCAGCACAGCGGGTAAACAAGCAATTATTAAGTTGTCTCCAGCTGTCCTTAATGCAAAGATCAAAATGTCAAATGGCGATGGTATACTTACTACTTCACACCCCTGCAACTAAATAAACTGTTGATTGCCCTGCTAGGGAAAAAGTTCTCCAATAAACCTATTATCAATACTACATTTCAATCCAGTTTATCTATTCAACATAAATAATATTTGTCTACACTCTCTTTTTTTATAAATAACTAATAGCTAAAACATTTTGAAATCATCAAGCAAAGTCAGACGAAACGGGACAATAATCTTCATTATCTCTATACTTATCACATTCTACTGAAATTTACTTATACTTATATTCTGGCAAACTTGTCTTATTTATTGCATAACTGTTTAGTTCATGTTTTCTTATCTGATAACTTAATGGGATGACAGTAGGGTAAGTGTGAGGTTTGGTGCACCCTAGAACCGGTTTAAACCCCCAGTGGCCTACTTTGCCACTGACCGTTCCAAGGCGGTAGCCCTATTGTCAACCCTTTTGTGTTTGTGATGTCGTTTACTTTTTTATTACTTTTGCCTTCTTGTTTGTCTGTTTGCATGTTTGTTTCTGTGTTTTGTGGTTGACTGTCCTCCTTGAATGCTAATATCTCTGTCCGATCTTTTTATATTTCTTTTTTCATTCGTTATCTTGTTTGTTTAACAACACACTTTTTGATACCCTTACAATTCTTTGTACCGATCTCATTATCTAACATGTACGAAGATGGTTTATTTCGTGGCCAAACAAATGCAATAATAGGTATTCCACAAGTTCCATCTTTATTGGTACCAATAACCTTTTTTATTGTCGTTGAAATCAAGTTGATTCTTCTTATCATAATCACTATTATCAAACAGTAATTTATCATTATAACAATCTGCATACACATCTTTTGTTTTAATGTCATAGCACAAATAATCAGTATCAGTAAACAGTACTTAACTTTATTACCATGTTTATTTTTAATGTAGTTGTAATGGAAATCATACATCGAATGTTTTGATAAATCTAAAATACACATACCAACATAACAAGGGCGATTTACAGTTAGTTTTGTTTTATTCATAGCAAATACATTTTCATTAAACATAAGAAATAAATAATGATCTTCTTGCATATTTTAAAAGAACATCCTCATCATAAGTCAATTTGACATTAACTCACTTTCCCAAAGTGCACATCGTCTTACCAAAAACTGAATTGTTCATTAGTTTGAAGAAATAGTTTTCAAAAGCATAATTGCCAACTGTTCTGTTAGCATTGTTAAAGTCTATGAATACATTTAATCACTCGGATTCTTCAAACTGTCGTATTCTATGCATTTTTGTTACCTTAAATCCAAATATTTCGTAACGTTTCATGTTTCTGTAATGCACAACATATATAATTTTTACTGTTAGTGTTGTGACACATTTGTTAAATTTACTAATTCCTAAATTAAAAATGTTCTTTAAAGTTTAACAATAATCTTATAACCATTTATCCTTTATATTTAATCTCTTAAGAGGAAGAGGGTGGTAATTGTGCGAGTCATGAAGTTTTTTCAGGATACTCAAGATTACACTCAACAATATTATTTATTTTCCTTTTTCAATTTTCTTATCCCATCTAAACTTACCAGCAATTAATGGTTGGTACATACCCCACCCGTTATGTGCATCAAAATATATTATTTACTTACTTTCTTTTTTTCACTGTCATAGTTCTTTATATATTTATTGTTAGCCTTCGAATATCCGTTGGCAATATAACTAATGCCACCTCTTAATCCTTTTTCTATCAACAAATATTGATCGATATCAGTTATTAAATCAAGTTTACTGAACTCCAGTTATCTTAAGACATGCTTCCCAAGCTAATGCAGGATTGCTAAAGTAGTGGCAAGGATCTAATTTGTAATACTCAAAACACACCATTCTAAAATTCTCAAAAAGTTCATGATATTCTCCTATTCTTTTAATATTAAATAGTTTCCATATTTGTTTAGCATGCTCATAATATGCATCTGAAATATGATAAACGTTTAACTTAGAATAAAAAAGCTATATTTATCAGGATAAACACCTTTTTTGGTTAATTCTAACTTCCCATCAGAGTACTCTGGTGAAGTATATTTAAATGACGGGATGTTTTTCACTAAACTTTCAAGTGATTGAGACAAAAATTGGAAAGTATCAATAAACAACAAATATTTTCCTAACATAAAAACCATAAGCTTTTCTATATTGTTTGGTATACCATTTTCATTTTTCTTTCTTTTTTCAACTTTACAGCGTACTGCATTATAAAATGCGAATCATATCCTCATAAGAACTGACGTACAACAGGTTTGTTTCTAGTCAGTCAGAAATTACGATTCATGTGCACTTCATCTGACATGACTAAACGTTCAAATTAAGTGACTATTATCTCTAAACACCTTTTCTCGCTTAACATAATTCTTATTGCAAATATGTCAGTTTAGATGCCTCAAACTATTTTCCTTATGAATCTGTAGTTGTTAAATCTTTTTTAAAATGCCGCGACATAGTTTTCCTACATTGTTTTTCTTCTTCTATCTTTGTTTCTATAAACTTGTTAACAGCGTTTGGTCCTCTGTACATGTATGTCACAACTGGTTCAGAATATATATCATCATAACAACAAGCAACATTATACCCGTAACAACAAACAGTGTGATTTTGATATGCTTCTGTCTATGATTCTCTATGATTACCAAGAGCTAAAGAAATCTCCTCAGTTATTGCTTCCAAGATTTGGATATTTGAACTTTTCTAAATGCTATTATACTTTGTGAACATACGGCATTTAATACTAGAGACTATTTATTAGTTAACAGTTGGAAGTACTGAAAACCACTATACGAAAAGGATTTGTATATATATAACAGAGTATTCCTCATGTTTATAGCGTATTATCATTGTGTACATTGTGTAATTGTCGGACATTTTTTTTTTTTGATGAATTTATTTGTTTCTCAAAGTGCACAGTTATACAATAACACATATATTTACAAAGAGCAGTTCCATTTTCTAAATATATTATATAAATCAACAAAACACATGTTTTATTATATACTTGTGACTCTCGAAAATATGATTATGTTAGATATGATAGGAGATAGGCTGTTAGAACGGTAATGAAAGGACAGATTAAATGAAAAGAATATCAGAGAAGAATAGAAGTGTATCACAACACTGTACGAGTTGTTTTAAATGTGGTCAGTTCTGAGCTGCAAAACGTTCCCATTTATCGTTGTGTTGTCTTATTTTTTCCCTAGAGGTCGCTATTATTCTTTATATGTTTTCAATTTTGTTGAAATATAGTATACAAGTTGCAACACTGGGAATTGTCTTTGTATATTTACTTTTGAAAATAAAATACTTCGCAATCATTAATATACAATTAAAATTGCAAGAGTTAGACGCTTTTGCCATAATTTCAAAAGCAATCGTTTAGGGTAAGTGTGAGGTTTGGTGCACCCTAGAACCGGTTTAAACCCCCAGTGGCCTACTTTGCCACTGACCGTTCCAAGGCGGTAGCCTTATTGTCAGCCCTTTTTTGTTTGTGATGTCGTTTGCATTTATTATTGTTTTTGCTTTCTTGTTTGTCTGTTTGCGTGTTTGTTTCTGTGTTTTGTGGTTGACTGTTCTCCTTGAATGCTATTTTCCCTGTCCGATCTTTTTATATTTCTTTTAAAGTCTACATTGCATTGAATATTTTTACTGATTACAAGGTTTTGTACTTCTGTCAAAAAGGCTTGAGTAACTGGACATTCTCAAAATAAATGTTCGATAGATCCAATGTGCATATTACAAAAATCACAAAGACTTGTAATTGTAATTTTACATTTATGCAAAAAGGAGTTTGTTGGGAGAATTTGCATGATATATTTATACTGGAATGTTATAAATTTAGTGTCAATTAAGCATTCACACGGTATAAGGTGAATTAGTTCCCAGTTTTGATTCGTAAATGTTTTGTCCCATTTTATACGAGGTGTTATAGCGAGTTCCTTCCGAACACGTCTAATGTGCTTATTATAATAGTATATAACTTTATTTGCATTCGTAGTTTTTTCTATTTCTTTCAAGACTATTTGATCCATATCAATATGAATTTTAGTTTTTGCTTGAATTGCTTTCTTCCACATCTTTGGAATGCTTTGTATGATTGTATAATATTGAAGAAAGTCTTAAATTAAAATCCGTTTTCAGCTCGACTATTGGAAGAATAAAAGAGCTTATATAATCTCTTACATTTCCTGTTCTAGCTCAACTAAATCTGGGAATTTGTTTCCTTATAGTATGTTGTAAAGGGTTGCGTAAATAATGTTGTCTTCTGCAAATTCTGGGCTCCAATGGAATCCAAATTGTGATGGCCCATAAAATGTGCAATAAAGGCATATCAAGGTTCGCGTGTTAGCTGTTGTATACATCTATAATTTTTTTTGAGATTTCTTATAGCATTATGCGTCTTATTCATACTTCACCCACATTGGGGCATGGGATCCCTCCTCCTTCCCCCCTCTCCCTACGCTCTTTTTTTTACGTATTTCTGTGTTGTTTTGATAAGTTCTTATACATATAGCTATGTTGCACTCTCAACGCCCCGCCTCCCCCTCACTTTTTTATTTTACATATTTTTGTATTATTTTTGGTCACTTCTTACACATATATGCTTCATATATGTTGCACCCACTCTCGAAATATTGTTTTATACATATTTCTATGTTTTGTTTTGGTTAATTCTTACACATATAGCTATGTTGCCCCTCCCCACGCCCTAATTGCCCCACGCCCACACTCGAAAGTCTTTCCCCCACTGACTCGCCCCACCCCACATTCGAAACTTGATTTTGTTTTACATCTTTTTATGTTGATTTGGTCGATTCTTACACATATAGCTATTTGCGCCCTCGCCCCCACCCCCACCCCCACCGTTTGTTTTACATATGTCTGTGTTGTTTTTATCAATTATTACAGATATAGCTACATGTATGTTGCACCAACACTCGAAAGTCTTTGTTTACATATTTCTGTTTTGTTTTGGTCAATTCTTACACATATAGCTATGTTTCCCCTCCCCGCCCTACCAGAACCCCACTCCCACACTCGAAAGTCTTTCCACCCACACCGACTTGCCCCATCTCCACTCGAAACTGGATTTTGTTTAACATATTTCTGTGTTGTTTTGGTCAGTTCTTACACATATAGCTAAGATGCCCCCTCGCCCCCACCCACCTCCTCCCCACCCCCCAGTCGAAACTCGATTTATTTTTAAATATTTCTGTGTTGTTTTGGTCAATTCTTACACATATAGCTATATTTCCCCCTAGCACCATCCCCACAATATTCTATGTATATGGAACGAAGAAGTAAATACGTCCGCTGACTAGGGAGCGTAATAATTGCGATAAAATCTGTAATTTAAGAGTTATTGTATTTGCATCAATTGTATTAAAATTGCTTTCAAACAATGTTTTTCCTCCACATTGATTAATTTCTTTCATATATATTGCCTTCCAATCAACGTGATTTTTAGGACAAGAAGTGTTTTAATACAAGCTGCTTTAATTGAATTTATAAATAGGTTTATATCAATCATTTTTAAACCCCCATTTTCATAATATTGAATTATTGTGTTTCTGTTTATTTTATCGGGTTTACATTCCCATAAAAATTCAAACGTTTTGTTTTTTATTCCGTTAATACAAACTTCATTTGGACTCTCTAAAAAAATATAAAAAGATCGAACAGGAAAAGTAGCATTCAAGGAGGACATTCAATCACAAAACACAGTAACAAACACGCAAACAGACAAACAAGGCAAAAGTAATATTAAATGCAAACGACATCACAAACACAAACGGGTTGACAATAGGGCTACCGCCTCGGAACGGTCAGTGGCAAAGTAGGCCACTGGTGGTTTAAACCGGTTCTAGGGTGCACCAAACCTCACACTTACCTACTGTCATCCAATTAAAACGGGACAGTGTGAATAAAAAAATCCCGCCATGATCTAATCTCTAACCAACAAGGTAGCATCAATAGGCAATATAAGTAAAACACAAATATGCTTGTGTAAATATAATACAAAAAATCAATAGCATAGAAAGCCACAATGAAGGTTCTCAATGACTTGGCAGAAGCCAGAGCAACAAGAGAATAAACCATTAAAGGCACAACAAGAAAGATCATAGACAAACACCAAACGTCACCGTCCCAATGGGCTTTAGGTAGGCGTCATCATATGGTACACAGCCTGTCCGGTCATCGTACAATTAAAAAGGAAAGCAAAGTGGCGAACTGTAAAAGGGTCCACCACCAAGCATGCAGTACGTTGCAAAATGATAGGGTCATTACCTCTTTTGATAAACTTTTTAACAAGTTTAAGAAAGATAGTATGAAAGTGATCATGACAAAGAATCTTACGAATTTTATAAATCACATCACCATAGAAGTAAAGTTGTGATAGTCCTTGTCGCAGAAGAGTCCTTACATTACCTTTATATGACTGTTAGAGGATAGATGAGTGTTTAATGCAAATGTTTTAATAACGGTTATTTTTCCAATTATTGATAAAATATGGGTTTTTTCAAAGTTCTAAAAAATTGCAGAATTCATCTATCTTTGATATAACGTTTTCCTGGTGGCATTTTGACATATCTTTTGTAAAAAACAATTCCCAGTGTTGTTGCCTTATTGACCATATAAAGTGTTTATTTTTGCAATATTTTTCATCAGTAATTTTGAGTGAGCCAACACGCACTATTACCGATTTGTTTATGTTTAACATGAGTCCAGGTGTCAATCTGAATTTATCTAATGGTCTATTTAAAAAATCAAATGTTTTCTGCGAACCATCTAGTATGAAAGTGGCATCATCTGCTGTTGTATATGTACCAATAAATTATAGAAATCGCAACGCAAAGTCCGGACCTTGTTATTATATGTACCAGTCATGTAATACTCCCCTATAGGGATACAATATCAGTATTTATAGACGAATTATGTAAATATGTAAATAGTTTAGAGCAAAATACTCAAGGTTTGATTTGGACAAACCATTTTATTAGATCGCTGATGCTGCGAGACATGAGTGGTATTACATGAAATCACATACCTACTCAAAATAAATGTCAATATGGTAAGGCAGCAAACGTTTCATTTATTTTGTTTACATATTCTCTCCATACTTATATTAAAATTAATTAAATCTTTTTATACTTTTAACTTCGTAACTACGGTACTGTAATTAGTGTACATACCGCATTGTCCCATATCATATCTTCATATCTCCATGGTACGTTCAGCTGGGCCACATGTATAGGTCTCTGGTCCTTAAACAAAATACAATTCGTTAAAAAATGGTAATTCCAAAAATGTGCATAGGGTTTATGTATGAGTTTGTATGATGTGCGTACTTTGTTTTAAAGACGCATTTTATTTAGAAAAGATGTATTCTGATCGTAAGATAAATTCGTGTTCATAAAACACCTTTGTTATCTACGTCTTACGATTTAATTATTTGTTTCGTTTCTTATGTTGGTATCCAGGCACATCTGGAATTTTCTCATCTATATTTAGAAACTTGAACTAGGATTGCCCAGTATGCACTATAGGTATTGCAGTAAAGAATCTTTTGAGCTGCTCTATGTTCATGTTTGTTCATGTTTGGTGTGTTTCTCATCCTTAATAGCACAAACGTTTTTAAAGCAATACATATTAGCCAACTTGTGTTTTTTTTCATTTTTTTATATTTTGTTTCTGTTAAATATTTTATTTCTCATCCACC
>JAWPHD010015040.1:0-57596 GCA_037043455.1 Cyrtodaria siliqua | reverse complement strand
TCAGAAATCTGCCAAACACGGGCATACAACTGTCTTGAAAAAAAGATCCACAACTCGTGCCTACTGTAATTGGCTCTTCTGAGAGTTTTTGGATATTGGTACACTATCATATGCAGTAAGTAATACAATTAGATGTATTGTGCCCCTGTGGTGTGTGTGTGTGTGTACAAGTATGTAAAAGGCATCCGTCTGTAATGCAAGGTGTCAAGGTTGATCATCGGTCTGGGATTTGGAGATTTTTGTATGTGATGAGATTCAAACTATATACTTGAGAACTCCTACCTAAACAGTATCACCAATAACTCACTCCTCATATCTCATACAAGCAATGGATACATCTTTATCTACCTAAACAGTATCACCAATAACTCACTCCTCATATCTCATACAAGCAATGGATACATCTTTATCTACCTGTATTTATTTACTTGACCAACCAGACATATTGTATTTATCTAAAATGTTTGCTTACTCGAACCCTCCCCAACCTCCCCGGCAAGAAAATTTAAATGACGGTATTTACTACCCTGCATCGGGTCTTTTTCCTCTGGTTTCAGACCTTAAGAGGTAAATCCACACCCGGTAGTATCCAGAATGGTCGACAACAAATAATCAGTACAATTTTATAAGTAAATAATTTAACGGCAATCAGATTGCTCTGGATGAGCCATGTAAACACATTATTCAATGTCAGTGTCCTGATAATTTCTCTTTTCTTTAAAAATGCAAGCTTTGAGTGTTATGGTTAAAATGATCCATATAGGTGTGCTGTTGTATTTAAATTATAAGTAAATTGCATATTTGGGTATACGCTGATGTATAAACCAAATAAAGCGTGTTGGGCTCACATTGGTTGAGCCTCGGAAAAACTACCATTTTTCTAGTCACATAGGGATTCAAGTTAAATGTTTTTATAAAGCCAATAGTGAAAGATTGGAGAAATTCTTGGATCAGAAAGTCTGTTGCTCTATAGGAAATGTTAGAAATTACTTTATTTTTTTGATATAATTATATATAGTGCAAAGGAAACTTTATTAATTGAGAAACTTGGTCAAAAACATGAAAACATTACATCCCGAGATAGCTGTAATGGCTATGGGTTCTCTTATTCCATAGTGAGAAGGCAGTTATATTTTTTTCTGAATATATGATATGTGTGAAACATTTCTGCAAAGTTTCATGAATATGTGAATCTGCAGACACATATTATTAGACTTTGAAAATATTGGAATCTTCTCGGATTTGGTCGAATGTCTATAGGAAATAAAGCATTGGTGATTTTGAATATGTTGTGTCATTTGTTGTGTCATTTGTGTCTAATAGATACTTGTAAGATTCCAACAGGCAAATTTTGACAGTTTTAGATTTTTATTTTTTAAAATATAATAATTGAAATTTCAACAAGAGGCCCAAGAGGGCCTGTGAACGCTCTACTGGCTGTTATACCATTGATGAATCGAGTCGTACTACATGGTGTCTAGAGTGTACACAAGGTTTTTCAAGTATTTTCGAACTTGACCAAAATATAATTAAGACAACATTTCGACAAAGTTTCATCAAGATCGGGTCAGAAATATGGCCTCTAGAGTGTACACAAGTTTTTTTTCAAGTATTTGACCTAGAGACCTAGTTTTTGACCCTGTGTGACCCATTTTCGAACTTTAGCAAGCTATAATTGAGACAAATATTCTGACAAAATTGCATCAAGATCGGGTCAAAAATATGGCCTCTAGAGTGTACACACGGTTTTTCCAAAGTTTGACCTAGTGACCTAGTTTTTAACACCATGTGACCCATTTTTGAACTTGACCAAGATATAATTAAGACAAACATTTTGACAAAGTTTCATCAAGATTGGGTCAGAAATACGGCTTCTAGAGTGTACACAAGGTTTTTCAAGTATTTGACCTAGTGACCTAGTTTTTAACCCCATGTAACCCATTTTCAAACTTGACCAAGATATAATTAAGACAAACATTCTGACAAAGTTGCATCAAGCTCGGGTCAAAAATATGGCCTCTAGAGTGTACACAAGGTTTTTCCAATATTTGACCTAGTGACCTAGTTTTTAACTTCATGTGACCCATTTCCGAACTTGATCAAGATATAATTAAGATAAACAATTTGACAAAGTTTCATCAAGATTGGGTAACAAATATGACCTCTAGAGTGTACACAAGTTTTTTCAAGTATTTGACCTAGTGACCTAGTTTTTGACCCTACATGACCCATTTTTGAACTTGACCGAGATTTCATTGAGACAAACATTCTGACAAAGTTTCATCAAGATCGGGTCAAAAATATGGCCTCTATAGTGTACAAACGGTTTTTCCAATATTTGACCTAGTGACCTAATTGTTGACCCCACATGACCCATTTTTAAACCTGACCGAGATTTCATTGAGACAAACATTCTGACAAAGTTTCGGGTCAAAAATATGGCCTCTAGACGGTACACACGGTTTTTCCAAATGTTGACCTAGTGACCTAGTTTTTAACACCATGTGACCCATTTTCGAACTTGACCAAGATAAAATTAAGACAAACATTTTGACAAAGTTTCATCAAGATCGGGTCAGAAATATGGCCTCTAGAGTGTACACAAGGTTTTTCAAGTATTTGACCTAGTGACCTAGTTTTTAATTTCATGGGACCCATTTTCAAACTTGACCAAGATATAATTAAGACAAACATTCTGACAAAGTTGCATCAAGCTCGGGTCAAAAATATGGCCTCTAGAGTGTACACAAGGTTTTTCCAATATTTGACCTAGTGACCTAGTTTTTGACCCCACATGACCCATTTTCGAACTTGACCGAGATTTCATTGAGACAAACATTCCTACAAAGTTTCATGATGATTGCATCAGAAATGTGGCCTCTAGAGTGTACACAAGCAAAAGTTAACGGACGGACGGACAACACACCATCCCATAAGCTCTTCTGGTCCTTGGCCAGTAGAGCTAAAAATGATATAAAATAAACCCACGAGGGCCTGCGTCTACAAATAATTTGCTGTTCAGTTAGAAATTTCATATCGCAATGTGTAAATGTGTATTTATGTTTAGCACCAATACTATTACTGACTATAAGAAATCAGATTATTACTTATTATTTTTTTATGATATTTTCAGTATACCCCTTGTCACCACTGTGGGTAGTTTGTTCATACAGGTTGTCGCAGTGAAGGTGCCTAGACTCCAACACCAATATCTTCCCCAGTCTTCGATGAATGGCGATGGTATTCTGGATTTTTTAAGTTGACATGTAAGTTGATACTCACATGTAATTATAAATTGTTTTAAAACAAAATCTAGGGCATATAGGACTTGGACCGGGAACCAGGGGGTCAAAATGGTAGTTGCCGAAAGTAGTCCTATATACAGTTGACAGTAGTGTTATTTGAGATGCTGTGTGAATGGAAGTGCACTCCACAGTTAGTGTAGATTAATATTTTTGTGTAGAGAGTAGATTCCCAGATATTTTGCTGCAATAATCAGGTTAATCAGGGCTGAGACAAGTGAATGGCACTACTTTTTGTGAGGTAAGATTTGTTTGTGTTCTTCGTCAGATTTGACCTGAAGTCGTCAGAATCGATACCTGCTTTCACTTTGAGCAAAATTCTGAAGTTGAAAGCCGAAATGGAGCTTGATTTTTTGCTATGGTTGTGTTGTGCTGGCTTTGAAGATGGTTTACTGACAGTTTCAAGTATGACGGAGTATGATGGCATGTGTGACACCATATTAGGCTATAATGTAAGTCTATGGGAAATTAATAGTGGTCCAGTTCCATATACCTGGTACAGTCTACTACTTACCTGGTGGCATCCACTGACATACTGACTTATATATTTACATGGTGGCTACTGCAACATAGCCAGTATATCTACAGTCTACTATTTACCTGGTGACTTATTTATTTACCTGATGACTTATCTATTTACCTGGTAACTTCTACAGTCTACTATTTAACTGATGACTTATCTATTTACCTGGTAACTTCTACAGTCTACTATTTAACAGATGACTTATCTATTTAACTGATGACTTATCTATTTACCTGGTGACTTATCAGCATCTCTACCGTGATATTGCCCTTGCCCGCTTGTCCAAATTCACGCCAGTAGTCACTCACCGGCTTCGAATAATCAAAAACTCCGCTAGTATAAAAACTATAGTAAATATGTATTATATATAAATAACACGCAACATAACTTTGTATCTTGATGTGTGTGTACTTTTATACAGCAGTTTAAATTATAGCGAATATGCGTTTAAGTTTATGATTTCGGACAAGCAGTTCATTGCTTAAACGGTACATATACACAAGTATAGCTATTTTGTGTCGAACATCGTATTGAGATGTTACACTATTTGACGTCATTTAGATTTAGCCCAGATTTAGCCCTATTGTCCTATTATACATGCTCAACTAACACAAATACTTACTCCTGAACCATTTTCGCCATTACAATGGCTGTCACACCCTTGGTACAGGATACCTGTGTCATTCGTCCACACTCGTTGAGCTTCCACGTCAGCATATCCTCCCCATAGATCGACCACTTACTCTCCTTTGTAGTACACAGAAAATGCACCAACCGGCTCGTTACCACTCCCAATATTGGCACTGAAATGGTGGAGCGAACCATGGTTTTGTATTATGTTTAATTAAACCCACGCCAGCACAGTAGTTAACGGATTATATAATAGTTTAAAACATATACGAAAAACACTGCTTGGCTGGGAATAGTTGAATTGTTGTTTAATGGCATATCAACACATTGTATAATTATGTTAATTCGAGCCGCCCCAGAGAGAACAATAGGAAACCTATGAGGTCAGATACCACTATTGATTTGGGGCTTCTGATTGGTTGAAAAAAGTATAGGGAGTCGGATTGTAAGGTAGATTCTGATTGGATTAAATTACCCAAATCATAACAAATCCCCATAAAACATCAAAGTATTATGTTTCCATCATAAAACATGTTGATTTAGGATATTTTGACTGAAATTTGCCTTTTTATGGATACAATTTTACTGAGAGTATATTTGCAAAAAGTAAAATTTCTTTACTGCCATTCTGGGGGTGGCCACCTTCAGTGAACTATTACAGGCTGAAAGCATCAGATTATCCCCAATTTGCTGGTCATTTTTGAGTGTCTCTAAGATAATTCTTTAAAAACAGTTAGGTTTTATCATCCATTCGGATATAGGAATAGGGGTTGTAGGCCAAAAGGCTATAATGGAGGACTATGGGAAATGCAATAGTGGTATATGACCTAAAGCTAGATTCTGCATGGGGTAAAAGTGAAAGTAGACATACTCTTTTTCCAACACATTGATTTGAAAGTGTGAGAAATGTTGAATTATGTTGTATTTTGACTTTTCTTGTAACTTTTTTAATGATTTTTAAATATTTGAAAGTTTTATGATGCAATATAGGTAATTTAAATTCTTTTATTAGGGTTGTGGACACAAAATTAGCTATACCTGACAACTGGTATACACAATTGGCCTGTAATGCACCTATTTGTCACAATTAAAGGTATATCTAGTAAGTTTTATTCATTTCTGAGGGCTTTGCATACATTTTTTGGCAAAAATGTCAGAAAGCGACAAGCTGCGTCTGTCTGCTAAGATGTCGAAAAGGCGCTTATGTCTGTTTTGAAAAATATGTTGAGGTAAACTCTGACTCTGAGTTCATCGCGTCTTTACAGTAAGTGTTGATGTGCAAATATTTTATGCGGTTTAATACATTTTACAAATTAAATAATTTAGTTGGCAAAAAATATGACATTTTCTATTTTTTTAAAAGTTTTTTCTACCTCACCCCCTTCATTTTAATGAATTTTCATGGATCTGTACTGTCAACAGTGATTTTTGGCAACATGGTTGCATGAAAATGACCTGTAAAGGTGGCACAAACAATATCTAATAAAAAAAATACATTAAACTGTACAGTTACAGTCAATCTTGTGTAATGAGCATATTGTAAAACATGGCATAGCCTTAAAAATGGAGTCGCGGAGGATATTCTCAGAATTATTTTTTGTCATTTTTAAAGTGAAAAGTTGCATTTTCTTGATGGTTTCACATATAGAAACTGCTGCATAATGTTAATTAATGCATTTAAAGGCAGAGTTTGAATATATACAAAAACAGTGGCATTTTTTTGGTAAAATCTGCTATTTTGAGCCCTGAAAATCACAAATATCATTTTTCAGTAAAAATGATTTTCAAGAGAGCTTTAACTGGTTGAAAATCACATGTTATTGATGAAATCAATTCAAAATCACTTTATTTGAAACAAAATATTGGACCGGTTGTCGAGATATGGCATTTTGAAGATTCTGGATTTACGCGTAAAAATCGCATGAATTTGACATCAGCCAAAGCCCTTTAAAGCCCTCATATTTTGTAGGAAAGTATTTTTTTCTAAAAACAAAAGACACAATTTTCCTCAGAATGAATGTATGAAACAATTTAGCCAGAAAAAACAAACTTCAGTTAGGTTTGAATGGCTATTTAGGTCAGATACCACTATTGATTTGGGGCTTCTGATTGGTTGAAAAAAGTATAGGGTCTATTAGGGCATATAGTCAGATTGTAAGGTAGATTCTGATTGGATTAAATTACCCAAATCATAACAAATCCCCATAAAACATTTCTTTACTGCCATTCTGGGGGTGGCCACCTTCAGTGAACTATTACAGGCTGAAAGCATCAGATTATCCCCAATTTGCTGGTCATTTTTGAGTGTCTCTAAGATAGTTCTTTAAAAACAGTTAGGTTTTATCATCCATTCGGATATAGGAATAGGGGTTGTAGGCCAAAAGGCTGTAATGGAGGACTATGGGAAATGCAATGGTGGTATATGACCATGAATAGTCAATGTGCCTAGGTCGACCTATTTGGCTACTCGGAGATAGCTCGATATTATCCGTGATCGTTCGGCAAATGTAAAGACGGGGGCTATCCATAACATTCCGACTTGTGTATCTGACCTCCCACATGTTATGTGTATGCCGAACTTGAACATCCACAATCCAAACGGCTTGCCAATTATCTTGAAGACTTTATGCAAGTTGCGATCATTGTCGATATCTACTAAAATAAATCAGCGACAAGCTACACCCATCTCCTAGAATAACAGGCTTCCTACATGGCATTTTGTAAATTGTGTAGCATGAGTCGTTAATTTTCAATTATGAACAACGGTGGATTCGGCGTCAATCCCCGTAGACTCGGTTTAAACTTAAAGGTGCGCGCGTCCGATTCGTTTTCTGCCCTGCCCCACTCCCAACCCCCCGCGGATCCGTACTTGGTACATGTACTTAGATAGCAGATACGTGCGGTTCAGTAATTGTGATGACTTATATCTGACTCATATTAAACTCCAACTGTCACTTATTTATCGACACATTGGGGATGTAGCTCAGTGGTAGAGCGCTCGCTTCGCATGTGAGAGGCCCCGAGTTCAATCCCCGGCATCTCCATAACTTTTATCGTTTTCTCAGCCATCACCAGTTGGCAATGTGTTGTAAAACTTATGTAATATGGGGTGTAGCAATAGTAGGGCTGACATATTTCTGACCAGCACTAAACGGGGATGTAGCTGAGCTACCTTTGTAATAGGGGGTGTAGCTCAGTGATTTAAGAAATATGTGTGTAATATGGAATGGAGATGATAAGGGATGTAGCTGAGTTACTTTTGTAATAGGGGGTGTAGCTCAGTGATTTAAGAAATATGTGTGTAATATGGGATGGAGATGAGTGACTTATATAATAAGGGGTGTAGCTAAGTTACTTTTGTAATAGGGGTGTAGCTCAGTGAATTAAGAAATATTTGTTTGTTTGTTTGTTTGTTTGTTTGTATGGTGTTTTACGTCATTTTCAACAGATGTAAGGTTATAAATGACGGTCGATTTTTTGTGGTAGAGGCATACTTTATCTGGGTAGAACCAGTACTGTACACCTCCCGTCATCCGTAAGAAACGACAGAATTAAGAAATATAGGATGGAATTGAGTGACTTATGTAATAACGGAAGTAGCTGAGTGAATTATGTAATCTGGAATGGAGTTGGGTGACTTATGTAATAGTGATGTAACTGAGTGAATTATGTAATAGGGGATGTAGCTTAGTGACATGTGTAATAGGGAAGGTAGCTCAGTGGCAGAAATGACTCACCATTGACTAATATTAACACCAAATGGCATATCTACGACTATGAGAGTAGAGCACTCGCTTGGTATGTTAATTAGTGACCCGAGTTCAATCCCTGCACCTGTGGTCATGTCGTCTATGTTCAATACTCATGTAATTAAGAAGATGAGTTATCTATTACCGTATTTCTAACAACATGATAAAATGACACTTTAGTAACAACATCTGGCACTTCCCTAATACTATATTGGGGATGTAGCTCAGTGGTAGAGCGCTCGCTTTGCATGTGAGAGGCCCCGAGTTCAATCCTCGGCATCTCCATAACTTTTATCATTTTTTGTGACAATATATGAATGGGCTCGACCAGTTTTAAGAAAATAATTCAATTCGCTGTCAGTATTGTAAAACGGAGCCTCATCTACTATCAGTTTGGTTTATACTAGTACATACGATACATATTATAGGGGATGTAGCTCGGTGGTAGATCGGTAATAGGGGACATTGCTCAGTGACTTATCTAATATGGGATGGAGTTGAGGGACTTATATAAAAATAAGGGATGTAGCTGAGTTGCGTTTGTAATAGGGGATGTAGCTCAGTGAATTAAGAAATATTTGTTTGTTTGTTTGTGTGGTGTTTTACGTCATTTTCAACACATGTAAGGTTATATGACGGTCGATTTTTTGTGGTAGAGGCGACCACCCAGTTTTCCTGGGTGGAACCAGTACTGTACACCTCCCGCCATCCATAACAATCGACAGAATTAAGAAATATATGATGGAATTAAGCGACTTATGTAATACCGGAAGTAGCTGAGTGAATTATGTAATCTGGGATAGAGTTGAGTCATTTATGTAACAGGGATGTACCGGAGTGAAATATTTAATAGGGGATGTAGCTTGGTGACATGTGTAATTGGGAATGTAGCTCAGTGGCAGAAATGACTCACCATTGACCAATATTAACACCAAAGGGTATATCTCCGGAGAACAATGAGATGGAGGTTTACTTCAATGGTAGAGATCTCGCTTGGTATGTTAATTAGTGACCCCAAGTTCAATCCCTACACCTGTGGTCATGTTATCTATGTTCAATACTCATGTAATTAAGAAGATAAGTTATCTATTACCGTATTTCTAACAACATGACCAAATGACGCTTTAGTAACAACATCTGGCACTTTCATAAGACTATATTGGGGATGTAGCTCAGTGGTAGAGCGCTCGCTTTGCATGTGAGAGGCCCCGAGTTCAATCCTCGGCATCTCCATAACTTTTATTACTTTTCGTGACAACATATGAATGGCTCAGTTTATCTTTTGAAAATAATTCAATTCGCTGTCAATATTGTAAAACGGAGCCTCATCTTTGACGAACACCAACTGATGCTAGTACATATGATACATATTATAGGGGATGTAGCTCGGTGGTAGATCGGTAATAGGGGACAATGCTCAGTGACTTATCTAATATGGGATGGAGTTGACGAACACCAACTGATGCTAGTACACACGATACATATTATAGGGGATGTAGCTCTGTGGTAGATCGGTAATAGGGGATGTAGCTCAGTGAATTAAGAAATATTTGTTTGTCTGTTTGTATGGTGTTTTACGTCATGTTCAACACATGTAAGTTTATATGACGGTCGATTTTTTGTGGTAGAGGCAGACAACCCACTTTTCCTGGGTGGAACCAGTATTGTACACCTCCCGCCATCCATGAGAATCGACAATATTAACACCAAAGGGTGTATCTCCGGAGAACAATGAGATGGAGTTTTACCTCAATGGTATGTACTCCCTTGGTATGTTAATTAGTGACCCCGAGTTCAATCCCTACACCTGTGGTCATGTTATCGATGTTCAATACTCCTGTAATTAAGAAGATGAGTTATCTATTACCGTATTTGTAACGGCATGACCAAATGACGCTTTAGTAACAGCATCTGGCACTTTCCCGACACTATATTGGGGATGTAGCTCAGTGGTAGAGCGCTCGCTTTGCATGTGAGAGGCCCCGAGTTCAATCCTCGGCATCTCCATAACTTTTATCACTTTTTAAGACACTATTTGATGTTCATGGTTTTAGAAAAATTAAATTTGCGGTCATCATTGTACAACGCTGTCTAATCTCGGAACGAACACCAACTGTAATTTTGGTTTGTTTGTAAGGTATTTTGCGTCATTTTCAGCAGCTGTAATGACGGTCGATTTTTCCTGGGTAGAACCAGTACTGTACACCTCCCGCTATCCGTAAGAAACGACACTTCCTCACTTTGTAAGGTAGGTTCTGATTGGACGAAATTACCTAAAACATATAAATCCTCATAAAGCATCAACATATTATTTCCATTAGAAAACATGTTCTTTTAAGCTATTTTGACTGAAATTATCGATTCAATTGCACAGTACTTTTAAACATAACCTGCATTTACTGCCATTAAGGGGGTTGCCCACCTTCAGAGCACTATTAGAGGCTGAACGTCTCACATGACGCCAAGTTGCTAGTAACTAACATAGCTCTTTACAAAAGGTTAACTTGTTTCATCCAACGTGATTCAGGAAAGTTTCTAGGCCAAAAACATTATGTATGGAAATAAAGAAATAGAAATTGTCAAGGAATATAAATATCTAGGATTGTTTTTGGCCCGGAGTGGGGCATATACAGTTGCAAAAAAACATATTGCAGAACAAGGAAATAAAGCTCTATTTGCACTTCTAAAGCGAATAAGATTTCTAAATTTGCCTGCTGACATACAAATAGAGCTATTTGATAAAATGGTAAAACCAGTCTTACTATATGGATCCGAATTATGGGGTTTTGGTAATATTGATATTATTGAACGAGTACAACTTAAATTCTATAAATATGCATTCAGTTTAAAAAGTTCAACACCCTCCTCAATGATATATGGAGAACTAGGTGTAATGCCTCTAAATGTCGAGATCCAAACTCGAACTGTTTCTTTCTGGACAAAATTAATTGAAAATAATGAAAATGAAAAACTGTCCACTTTGTTATACTCGGTCATGTTTGTACTTTATGATACTAAACAAATACAGTCCACGTGGATTGATAATGTTAAACACTTAATTTGCTCGTCAGGTTATTCAGGTGTCTGGAACTCGCAAACATTTATAAATGCTAAATGGCTGGTTAAGTCATTAAATCAAAAATTCAAAGACGTTTTTATACAAAACTGGCTATCAACCGTTAATATATCATCATCTAGCAGTATCTATAGAATCTTTAAAATTGTTTTCAAAAAAGCAATTACTTATCTATTCTTTCTACATATTTTTCTAGGCAAGTTTTGAAATTTCGCACAAGAAATCATAGACTACCTATCGAAACAGGTAGATGGCATAGTAAACCCCTCAACGAAAGAATCTGTATGCTATGTGATTCTCAAGAAGTAGGAGATGAATACCATTATCTGCTTGATTGTAAACACTTTAAAGAAGAAAGAAAAACACATATACATTCATACTATTTTAAACGGCCAAATATAATTAAATTCGAGGAAGTGATGAATACAAATAATGAACAAAAACTTAAGAAGTTAAGTGTGTTTATAGATATTGTCTTGAAAAGTGTAAAAACCTAGATATAATACGACGGTGTTGAAGTTACAAATTATGCCAAGAGTAACCACAGTATTATACGTTTGTCGCTAAAGTACAAATACTTGGTAATTGGTAGCTATTGATGTAAACTTTTATAATTATGTATATGCTAAATGATTGAATTATTATGTTACACTATAGCTCTTTTCTCGTTGTCTGATATGTAAACTAACATATTATTATTTTAACAATAACAACAATGTAGAAGATATACTTACCAACAAAGTAATCCAACTAATAAGTATCGAGGTATCCATATGTGTCAATGATCGTTATTTCAATTTAAATGAAATATGTTAAATTGCCCATTCCAGTTTCATTTATCCAAAGATGTTCTGAATTACCCACTTAATCCGGTTATGAATATTTCAACTGTGTGATGACCTATCAAATAGACATTGTCAGTGTGTGCAAGTAATTGAAAAGGTCACTCCATGCTGCATGCTTTTTTAATGATATTTATGTATACTCAACACATGACTATGGATAATTGAAACTGGCATACTCGAGGCAAAAGGGAATGCTCCAAATGAATATTGTAAAGATGTATGATTTATTTATAGTTTACGATTTGATGTAATTCAAATGAATATTGTAGGAGTTATTTGTATGTGTTCGCATGGTCAGTACATATTGTTAACGATGCTATAGAAAATATCATATCCTTGTTGTTCGACGTCTATTTACAACAAAATCTATAAATCATAATGTACATGATGTAAAAATAACGCACGATAAATGTACCTATTTCAAGGGATAAACTTAATCTGAAAGTTGTTCTCCCACTTTTTAGGCACTATATAACGGTGCTCAAATTTAGATAATATACAACTGTTAACTTATTTGGTAGTAATATATATATTTTTTTATATATTTACCTGTTTGTTTTTTGTCATAAATATGAAAGAACTCGTGTAACTTTATATTATCACAAACTATCATGAATTATCTCTTTATCTGTTCTGTCGCTTACTCGCCATAATGATTGTTAAATATGATGTATTTCTATATATCCATTGCTGTTTACATATGTAAATCTTGGAATAAACATTTTTTGAATTGAATTGAATTGAAAATGCTTAGTCGTATTTGATCAACCGGCAGCTGTGGAATATTTTGTAATAGCGGATGCTGTCGTGTCACCGACCAATCTGACATCAACTGATACTTATTTAAAAATCATAAATTACATGGCTTGCAAAGATTTACCGCGGCACAGAAAAGTGATAGTTTCACCAGACAATCAGCACCCTAAGGAAATATATCCCAATAGCTGGATGTTTTGAAACTTCGTTTTACTTTGATTTCTTCGACTAATTTAGTAAAGAATAATCGGTATAATAATAAGTTATTTCAACGTCACGTTATCCGCTTGCCTGATGTGAGGCCTCATACCGTCCCAGATAGAAAACCTTAGCACGGTTATCTCAGTTCTATAGCTTTTTCATTTAAATGCCAGAAATATAAGGTAAACATACACACTTGTTTTTCTCTATGAAAACTCAAATTCATCCAATGGCGTCGCTTGTTGCAACGTTATGTGACGTCACGTACTTTTCAGACGGTAAATCGTGCGTTTTACGGTCGCAGATATGAGCCTATGGAGTAACTCGTTACATTTTGGTTGCATTATAATTGGTATTTTGTGATTCCCAAAGATTGCACCCTAAAGAAATGTGTATATCATGGCATTTAAGAGATTTCGGTAATTTGTTCTCCAATTTTATAAACATTCATTTCACTAATTGGCATTTTTCAGTGTCAATAACGACTCTTGCTTTAAAATGGTCACGAAAAGGAAAAATACATGTAGCTCAGGTAAGGTATTTAACATTTATTTAAGGAAACTGTAACATATAATTTAATTGCCACGAGCTTTTCAATATAGGATTGTTATCCTTCTCGAAAATACGTCCGAATAAACAAACTCGTCCTAACGCACTCGTGCGGACTTATTTTCACTCGGGATAGAAATCTGAATGTGCGAATCCCACATGGGTTTGTGTTTGACGGGCGTTGGGTAATCTTGAGCACCGAGCTATTGGCTAACAGGGGATGATGCTCAAAGACTTCCGTAGTATGTGATGGAAATGAGTGGCTTATGTAACAGAAGATGTAGCTGAGTAATCTATGTACTAAGGGATGTAATGAAGGAATGGTGTTTTACGGCACGTCGACACATAAATAGGTCATATTGTGCGCAAAAACTGATGAAAGATGAAAAAATGAAGTAGTAATTAAAAATCAATGTAAATATAGAAAGATAAAACTATTTACAAATAAGGAATGATATGGTAATAATATAAACTATATATGTAAATCTACAAATGCCCGTAAATGGGTGTATAAATAAGTAAATATATATACGAACATATTATTATGATTTATATAGTCTGATTTCTTTCAGGAAATCTAAAACAAGACTAAAATCTATAGTTTCAAATAACTCGTTCATAGTATTAACAGTGTAGTACCTTTGACGCATAGGATCAAATCTACAGATTCCAACAAGATGTGTAGCTTGGTAACATGAATAATATGGAATGTAGCTCAGCATTATGTGGTCAGAGTATTAACTTTCATACCCCATCCAACCCCTTCTCTAAGAATGGAAAACGGGGTTGGCGGGGGCATGAAATAAAACTTTAATTTCGGCTTAAAAAGTTTGCATATTGTAAAATTAAAACATTTAATATGTAATTTTAACAGGTTATCACATTTTTTCAGTAAAACATGTTTTTAAACGTGTGTTATTGTCGAAATATCCGTTATTAAATCCTGCTAATATACGCTTTCCCATCGTTTAATGGAATTAAGGCGGGACCACGTAATGGTGGCGGAAATGACTCGCCAATGACCAATATTAACACCAAAGGGCATATCTCCAACAATGAGATGGAGAGCGCTTGTAAGTGGCCCCGAGTTTAATCCCTACATCGCCATTCACGTTATCGATGTTCAATACTAACGTAATTAAGAAGCAGAGTTATCTCTTAACATACTTCTAACAACATAACCAAATGACACTTTAGTAAAGACATCTGTCACCTTCATAACTCTATATTGGGGATGAAGCTCAGTGGTAGAGCGCTCGCTTTGCATGTGAGAGGCCCCGAGTTCAATCCTCGGCACCTCCATAACTTTTATCGCTTTTTAAGACACTATTTGAAAGGCTGGATCGGTTTTTACGTTATTGTTTATGGTTTGAAAAGAATTTAATTCTGAAACGCAGTGTTGTTCTATATCAATTACATGCATTATATAAATATGGCCGAATTTCAGAATGTTAATACAGCCACTGTCTTATTGTTCTATGAATAATGAGTTTGAAAGTCAGCCTGAGAAAGACTGGACATTCTCAATATACAGACCTTCAAAAGATGATGCTAGCAAATTTAACTGAACTTTACCAACAAGAATATATGTTTGAGCATTCAAAGCGTGTTCTGCTGTTCTAACTATTACTTGACAGGATTAAGTTAAGCTCCAGTGCTCTTGCCATTATGTACATGTATCAATGTGAGAATGAAACCGAAGACGACCGCAGTATACTTTCGCTAGCTAGAAATTCCTTTAGTGACAAACCCCGGGAAACTTGAATATTATAGCCTTGTGTGACATTTAATACCGTGAATTAAAACATGTGGCGATTTTTGGATGGGGTCACGGAGCCTCAACCAAAACGACCCAAACCTTCCAGTGAGTCCCCAAAACCAAGTCAGGAAATGAAGGAGAATTACGACAAAGTGTATGATAAGAGTCACAGAAAAAGGAGAACGTGGGAGAAGTGGACGGTGGGCCGGCCATGGCTCAATATTTCACCCACGGGCATCATGACGTGTGCCCTGTGCACGGAACATGAGGCCACCCTACGGGGCCTTCTGACATCGAGAAATTTTATTGCGGGTTGCAGTAGCCACAAAGTCGAAAGTGTTTTATTCCACGAAAAGTCCAAGGCACATAGACGGGCACTTGCAATCGACTTGAGGTAAAATATCACAAAATGTTGGGGAGGGGGAGGCATTGCACACGTGACAGTTGTCCTTGTGCCTCGAGGGTAGGGGGTGAAGTTGCCGGGCAAATGTTGCCCCCTCGACCGGGCAGGCAGCCCGGCGCGCGGGAGCTTCTGCCCAAATTTTCAATTTCAATAATTTTAAAAATTCTTTAATTTTTAAAGGATAATCAGACTGGCCAGAATTCACATGAAACATTTCCCTAGCACATTACTAGCTTGCCCTCGATCAGCCTGATTATACTGTAGAATAGAAATTATTGCAATAATTTAATAAGCATGTCCTGGCTATGAGACATTTATACTAGCTTTCAACAAAAAATAAATTTTGAATATGAATGATTAGAATACAAACCCAAGTACTCATATTTCGATTTGATTGTGACATTATTTAGGGCAAAGCAGCCAGAGAAAGCCCGAGCAACAGTAACCTACATGTCCCTCAACAAGGCACACACAGCCAAACTGAGGCTCCTGTTCCGGAATGCCCATGCAATTGCCAAGCACAGGAAGTCCTTCGAAGATTACGCTTGGTTGTGCGACCTTGATGAAGTCAAGGTAAGATTTGTACAACGATTTTGAAAGTTTCTAAAATATTAGTCGGTGCAGTTTGATTTTTTAAAGTTCTAATATCCATTCTGATCTCCTGATCAATGGCTAACCAAAGTCTGCCTTAAATAATATGATATCAACATTTTAAGTTATGTTCATTGTTGTTTTCAACATGTTTGTCTTCGTTTTCCAGGGTTTACATCTTGGAAGGACCTACCGCAATTCCACAGCTTGTCAAACATTCACAAAGTTTGTGGCAGGTACTGCCAAACAAGAACTGTCTGATGCCCTGAGGGACACTCATTTTATCAGTATCACGTCTGATGGCTCCACAGACAGCTCCTACACCGAACAAGAAATTGTTTTTGTTCGGTTTGTTCATAGAGGACAGGTCAGGACTGAATTCGCTGGCATAGTTTCTCCAAAATCCCCTGATGCTCCAGGTCCGTATGATGCCATTTTGAGGGGCCTTGATGGTGTTGGTGTCACCATAGATGTAATTCAGGATAAATTAGTGGGCTTCGGATGCGATGGTGCGAGTGTAATGCTTGGGAGAATCGGAGGAGTGGCAGCCCACTTCAAGAAACTTCAGCCGTCATTGACTGTGGTCCACTGCCTGGCGCACCGGTTGGAGCTTGCGTATAAGGATGCAGTCAAAAGCCTAAAATTATATGACTCGACCCTGGTCCTTCTCATGGGGGTTTATTATTTTTACCGAAACTCCCCAAAGCAGAGAGAACCTGAGAAATTCTTTTGAGAGCTTTTGCAAGACTCCTGTGATGCCGACAAGAGTAGCAGGAACACGGTGGGTTGGTCACATGCTCCTGGCAGTTGAGACGTTCCTCAAGGGCTTTGATGCAGTTTACAGTCAGGTTGAAGATTGTATTAACCAAAAAGCCAAAGTGAGTATAACAGAAAAATAAAACTCTATTCAATATAATACTATTAAAACAGTTTAATACAATAACTACACATTGTAATGTTGTCCAATATAATACTTAATAATATATAAGATATAAACAGTATATTACAATAAAAACATTATACAACACATTTTGTGAGAAGATAGTAAATAATCAATAAACACATTTATTGAAACAGTTATATAAATATATCACAGCAATAAAATAACATAAGAGCATATACATAATGATCATTTTATATACAGTAACGTTTACAATACATTAATACATATATAATGTATAAATAGTTTACATAAATTAATACTTCAAAAATACACATTTTGATAAAAATATTTTGCAGGGACAGAGCACCAACAAAGCTAGGGGATACCTGAGGCTGATGAAGAGAGGCGATGTCATAGGTTACATACACCTACTAAAGGATGTACTGAAGCCCCTCCACTTCACTGCAAGCCAACGACACCACACTGGCCGATGTTCGGGACAAATATGACACTGCCAAAGCAGTCCTCAATACATACAAAGTGAGGTAAGTATTGTTACTTCAATATCTAGCATAATTATTCTGATACATTTAGCTTATTATGCTTTGCTTTGCTTTATTACAGCATGTTTACCTGGCATGTTGGAGCAACTAGCTACCTCAGATTTGAAATTTACTGGTAAACTAAAGGTGTTTATTTCAGGACAAAAGGCAGATTTTGAAGCTCATAGCATCGCTTTTTAATTGGAGTAGTACGCCTTGCTTCATTTGCTTTTTTGGCAGATGGCAGAGGAGGATGTCTACAAAAAATTAAAAGAGTTGACCGGTGTATAATATGAATGATTTAAATGGTGAATTGTATAATAAAATGGCATATATATGTTAGAATGATTTTTGTTCTGATTTTATGGATATTTATTATACGGACCAATACGGACCAGTACTGATTGACACGGACCAGTACCCCTTAAGGTCCACTGGTCCGTAAAAACCAGTACTACCTCGCATCCCATTTTGATTCCTGTCTATGACGATATCATAAAAGAAACTAGTGAGATGGACACTGAAGTACACAACAATCTGTTCATGGTAATCTTCACAGCACGGCACAGTCACCTGAAAAAAGTGTCAAAGACCACTTACCTGATCGTAAGTTTAGTCTCCCATCTGAGCAGCTACAATAAGACTGTACACCATCTACAAAACACAACAATTTCATGGAGCGCATGTTTGGTTTTGTCAACTCTCAGATGCACAACAGATCAAATGCCTCGGAAATTTGTAATGAGGCTTTTATTATGTTCACCAACAATAAAACCATTGAATGGATAGAGGAGAAATTCCTGGAAGAAAAAGCTCAGATACTGAAAGATGCTCACAAGTTTGGGAGAAAACCTACAAGAAAGGAACAAAAGAAATTGCACATAGAATAATGGAAGGGTTAAGAGAAAAGCAAGAACAGAAAGCTAACTTAGAGCTGAAGCGCTTTCAGGAAAAAGAAACATTGACAGATAACATAGTTTATTATGGTTTATAGAAAAGTCATCAGATGGTTGAGAGAAAAATGAAAAAATCGCAACAAAAACAGAACGAGAGAAGGCAGTTAGCATACAACTGAGATTCAGGAAACTCGTCTTACAACAAACTTATGTTGATATGAACATGTTTAATATGTCCAAAGATAAGAATACAGCTTAGCTGGAAGGCAAGAAAATCTGAAAAATAATTAAATTCAATCGCATCTGGAAGTATTGATGACAGTGGTGACTGGATTGCATCCTTGTTGAATGGGAAGCGTGTGAAACATTATTTCGCACATAATGGGACTCGAGCTTGTTATAACGGAAAAATTAAATCCACTGTTCCAGATTTTAGTAAGTGGTATAACATGATATACGATGTAGATGATAGTGTATATACGTACAAACTCCTGGCTGACTATACAACTGGAGATTTTTGTTGCATAAATAAATAAATAATAAACCGCCTCCTTCCTTTTATTTGCATATATTCAGTTGAGCAATACAGACCCTCTTGTTCAGAGTTGATGCTCTTATTTGTCTATACAAATAATAGTCGAAGAGAATCCATGTAACTATAACTAACATTTCTCGGGTTGTTATGAGCAAGTACTTGTCTGCAGTCAGTTGCAGGGACTTTGTACCAGTTAAAAAACCTAAATGTCGTGGAACGGTTTCTAAAGATTACCATGGGGATGCTGAGGGACTAGAAGTATGCCATGCTTGTATACCATATGTCGTACAAGTTTAACCATAGGTTGGAAGAGGGTTTTTACTTCTAGCTGGTGTTAAAGCTTTTTCACCCTTAAACAGCGTCATGAAATTATTCGCAACCGATTTATTAATCTGAAAGGTTTAGGAAGGATAGAACCTCGATCGGGATTACGTCATAATCAAGTTTACGGCTATTGGGTATTTAAAAGATCATAAAGGTTATATAGGGACAGCAACCTCAGATGGAGATGCGATACAGTTTTTGAATATATTCCTTTCGCGGTCAATATTGTAAAACTCATCTCTGAACGAACACCAACTGTCAGTTTGGTTTATACTAGTAAATATAATACATATTATAGTGGATATAGCTCGGTGGTAGAGGAATGAATGGTGTTTTACGGCACGTCGACACATAAATATGACGACGAGCGGCAATAAGAATGAAAATTGTAGAATATATTTGTTTTAATTCATTGCATTGGAATTAGAGCATCATGTGTGGTTTGTTTGTGTAATCCTGATCTGGCATTTACCTACGAGAGGTGATACAAACTTCCAGAACAGGTTACTCTAGTAATGATCCTTTTATTATATACCTCTTACACATCATTAACATAGAAACATTTGCATTGCTATTGCATACACATTCAATAAAGCATACTATTTCTCGATAAAGTGCATCGGGAAAATGTATGTAGTTTTAAGGTGTTGGTGTCATTGGTTTGACCTACTTGTTTTGGTTGTATGACGCAACGTCGTCTTGACGTCCTCGTGCATAGTGGCGTAAAACTTGCTTGAACTGCTGTTCTATTTTTAGTAAGATAGTGATACTCATTCTATTTTTAGAAGCATAGTGATAACCTGTAGTGTGATACAGGTTGTTGTATTCCATTGTAAGAAGATGACGGTACTATGTATATATTATTGACAGGTATATAATAAATATATATATATATATACACTAATAATAAAAAAAAAAGGCAAAACATCTGTTAAAGTTTGGTAAAGTTCAGATGAAAAATGCACTACCTAAGACACAACTAGGTCGAAATAGAATATGTTTCCTTCCAAAGATTAAGCTATAAATTAGGTTTAAAACATCTAGTGCATAATTCTAGTTCATGAGAAAGTGATGTAAATGTAACAATTAAAGTTATCTGCCCTTTGCTTGGATGGTGAAGGTCACATCCACATTTGCTTTGTCACGTGACATTGCCATGTACCACCCAAGATACAACTATAAGCAAAGTTTGCAAGTTGTAGTGCATACAGTTTGTGAAAAAGTGACCTAAACGCAAAAGTTGAACATAAAAATTAGTAAGTTATCTGCCCTTTGCTTGGAGGGTCAAGGTCACTTCCACATTTGCTTTGTCACGTTGCAATGTACGACCATAATACAACTATAAGCAAAGTTTGAAAGGTCTAGTGCATACAGTTTGTGAGAAAATTACATAAACGCAAAACTTGAATGTTGACGCCGCTGCCGCCGGAACAGCAACACCTATGTCAAAAACACACTCTGGTAATAATAGGATGAATGACTATCAAATGTTCATATTTTTAAGTTCATGCTGTACAAAAACAACATTACTGATGTGGAAAAAAATAATTGTATGTACAACTCAGTGTGTCAGGTCCCTGCCAAGACTTGAATCTCTTTTCTCGAAAGAAAAGCGTGTTTCCTTACACTACAGAGATCGCCCAGACATCACAAAAAGAGTGTACAAAACAAAGCAAAATTAATAAAGATGTAGATCAAAAGAATGTCAAACTAAAACTATCACTGAAGGTTATTAATACCCTTGCAAACGCATACCCCATGACTTCATGTATATGCGCAGTTCCACTTCATACTGATGCTTCTCACAATGTTTGGGGTATTACAGAGGTCACAGTGACCTTATTTTGGTATGTGACACACCGCTATCCCAAGATGTATCCACATACCAAGTTTGGTAAGACATAGTGTTATAGTATTGAAAATACGGTGCGGACAAGCATTTTCTATGACAGAGGTCACAGGTCAAGGTCAAAGTCATAGTGGCCTTATTTTGGTATGCGACACACAGCTATCCCAAGATGTATCCACATACCAAGTTTGGTATCTCTAAGTGTTATAGTATTGAAAATACGGTGCAGACAAGAGGTGAAAGAGTCTGTGGATGCTCTACTGGCTAAATGTGCAGGAGACCGTAACACATTTTCAACATTCATTCAACCGGCACATGGCAATGATATAGGCCACTAGTTGTTGAATGCCAGCCAGTGTAGCAGGAGAACTAGTCTGTACAAAGTGAGTGTATTACAGGGTTCCCACAGTTTTTTGAGAACAAAACTCAAGGCCTTTTCCAGGTTTCCCCACAGTTTTCTAGGACAATTTATACCAGTGTTGTCCGACACCGTTGTTGCAAAAACGTTAAATTGGTCGCAGTACTAATATGTGACATCACACAAGATGTTAGTTTATTGTTTTTGACAAGTATTAACTTTAACCCGCTGTTTTTCAGGCCGTTCTCCCTCCTATGAAGGAAATTTAGTGTTGACATTTAAATTGTTCTCAGACGACATGCTTTATCGATTCAAATAATTAGACGCTTGCACATAAGTCGGAACATTGCGAGTTTTATTCGTAAATACTCAGCTAAAATCGTCAACATATTTTATGAGTCATCCGGTGAGATATCGAATTTGTACGACAGCGATCGAAAACAAAAGTACAATTTGGGCTTCACATTTCATTGATCAGAGCATTAACACATCTTTACGATTGTTCACGAATATCAATGGTTAATGTGTATTGGCTTACTAGGCCCACGTTAACCATTTGCCAAATCGCCATAGGCAAAAAGTAACCTGAACTGGCGAATGAAAACCGTAAGAAATGCACACCAAATTTGCCAGACATCGGCGGTCTGACGAATCCAAATTTGTGACCGATTTTGTCTAAAAGATCTCGGAAAATCCCGAATTCTTATTCACAAAGTCTTTCACTGTTTATTAGCCACTATCCCGCTGAGTGTTTTAGCTAATTAGTGACAATCCATTTAGATAGATTAACTAATTATGGCAGCGTTTATTGAGAGCCACTGTCAAATTGTCGGTGCGATAAGATTCCGCCCACTGTTCCGCCTCTTGCTGTCAATCAACTGGTTTGTGTCCCCGCGCTCAACATTATCTACAGATTTAACTGTGTGATCGAGCCGGGTAAAACATCAAATGTGGCGCCCTCTAGCGGCCAAAATGGCTGATCAAAACAGAAAGTTTGAAAATGTTTGCTTACGAATTCGCCAGAGATACTCAGCCCGTCGGTGTTTACGATCACTGATAGGTGTTAAAGGGACACATGGCAATCTTGATTTTTTAAAAACTAACGGCATCCCGTTAGTTTTTCTACATAAATTGCATTTGTTCAATCATTAATGTTAATTATAAGAATTGTATTAACCCATTTTTTTTTGCATATTATTATTTTTTTATATTATTGCACCAGAAATATATTAAAACTTATAGTATAAGACGAAATAGTGAATACTTAAAATTTGATTTATTTAAATGTAACCAGGGTAAAAGTAACAAGAGGTCAATGACCTTGAAGCTCTACTGATTGATTTTGCTACAGACTTGTTTTTTGAAAATCTATTTTTAACCGTGGCGGCCATCTTGAATTTCCGGCCGACCTGAAATTTTGCTAGGTTCAATTAGACAATAAGAGCAACATTCCTGTGAAGTTTCATGAAAATCCGTCAAGTAGTTTCAGAGGAGTAGTCGCTACAAGTTTTCATTATATAACTCTATGTAAACAAAGATGGCCGCTGGTAGCCATGTTTAACGTCAAATCAAAACTATTTTCGACAAGGACCAACATCATGTCATACTGATCATTTTAGAAAAAGTCCCATATCAATATCTCTTATAGTTTTGAAGAAGTAGTCGCTACAAACTTATTTATTTTAAATCTATTTTTAGCTGTGGCGGCCATTTTGAATTTCCTTCCGACCTGAAATTTTTCTAGGACCAACTAGACATCAAGAGCAACATTCCTGAGAAGTTTCATGAACATCCGTCAAGTAGTTTCAGAGGAGTAGTCGCTACAAGTTTTTACTATATAACTCTATGTTACCAAAGATGGCCACTGGCAGCCATGTTTAACGTTGAATCAAAATAATTTTCCACAAGGATCAACATCATGTCATGCTGATCATTTTAGAAAAAGTCCCATATCAATATCACTTATAGTTTTCAAGAAGTAGTTGCTACAAACTTATTTTTTAAAAATCTATTTTTAGCTGTGACGGCCATCTTGAATTTTTGGCAGATCTGAAATTTTGCTAGGATCAATTAGACATCAAGAGCAACATTCCTGTAAAGTTTCATGACAATCCGTCAAGTAGTTTCAGAGGAGTAGTCGCTACAAGTTTTTACTATATAACTCTATGTAAACAAAGATGGCCGCTGGCAGCCATGTTTAACGCTGAATCAAAACGATTTTTGACAAGGATCAACATCATTTCATGCTGATCATTTTAGAAAAAGTCCCATATCAATATCACTTATAGTTTTCAAGAAGTAGTCGCTACAAACTTGTATTTTAAAACTCTATTTTTAGCTTTGGCGGCCATCTTGGATTTCACATCAACATGAATTTTTGCTAGGATCAACTAGACTTTATGGGCAACATTTCTGTAAAGTTTCATATATACATTCAGTAGTTTCAGAGGAGTTGTCGCTACAAATAAAAGTTTACAGACAGACAGACGGACGACGGACGCCGCACCACGGCATAAGCTCTGCTGATCTCTGATCAGTAGAGCTAAAAATGATACTGGATATATAAATTGAGACACCCATTTCAAATACTGCAAGATTGCCATGTGTCCCTTTAAGTGCCTACTAATTAGTTGTACACACGGTAGCGTAAACTGAAACAATGGCAAGTGTGAACCGATGTTTGATCGGCTGTTTCTGAATTGGGTTCATTTTATGGTTGATTGTTCAATCAACATGAAACAATACAAAAGGTGTGATTACTCAAAATATTGGTGTATGATTGATTTTAGCGTGAATTGAATCACAGTCTATATGACGCGTAAGTTACCTGGCAACAAACAAACACCTTGTTAATGCGGAACAAAATTACGCGTTGGAAATGATCCAGATTTAAAATCTGGCAAATATTGCAACATCGTGTTTGAACGATAGTTTAACTTCATTTTTGTAGTGCAAAATGTCACTCGCCCTGTCGGACGACCAGACGCCAAATGTTACTCGTCCGCAGGCAGCTTGCATTTTTTAAACCCCATGCTTACGTAAAGTACGGAATATCAATTGACGTACACCTTTATTTTTATAAATCACCGGGATTCCACACTTGGAGAGGCTACACAACACTATTTTTTCCCCGAATAAATCCCGTTTTTTTACTGATTTGGGTAAAATTCGAGGGTTTTTCATGGCCTGGAATTACTGTTTTCAAATTCCCGACTTTTTCCCGATTTCCAGGTATGGGAACCATGATATTATGTCCTATAATGGGCATAACACCGCCGAAAGTCATTCAACTGGAACACAACAATGACATGCGCAACTACACATGGCACTAATAATCCCTGCCATTGTATCAAGAGGACAGAAATGTGACAAAGTTTGTGTATTAAAACTTTAAAGAAATCAATATCATTAGCCAGTACACAACAATGGCAGTGCAGCTAGGCTTGGTATAGTTCTATGACATACAACGTCACAGATTACAGAGCTACAGATAAGCAACGTATTTGCATAAATTCCCAGTTAAAACTCCCTAAATACACAATTAAATTACTTTATTGGTGCGTACCAATTACGTTTAACAAATTAATTACGCAAAATAACTGTTTTGTCAGTGTATCATATTTTATGATATCCATTACCGTGAAGACGGCCAATATCAAACGGCATGCATCGCCGTTTCCAGTCAATTCTCAAATAAGCGAGCCATTGAGATTGGCTAAATGTGACTGGTTATTAAGTTTATTTTTTTTCACTCGAAAGTAAATCCTTCAGGAACAAAAATGTTGTATACAGTCTATTTTTAATTATCACCGAAGCACTCCACTTTCTCTAAACGACTTCAACATGGCGAAAAGAGGCGCAGGTGTTTAAACTCAGTCGAAGAATAATCATTATCGCTAAATATTAATAACTAATTCAGAACACAATAATAACTCACGTTACTAACTCAGAACACATTAATAACTAACGTTGCGACGTTGAGTCGTGACGTCAATAAAGTGTTGCTGACGTCGACGTCATCCGCCGATAACGTTCAATAAAGCAAATATTTGTTTGCAAAAACGTAATTTAAAATGTAATAAATAGATTATTTAACTGCTGTGATCGATTATGGGTAATCCTTCACTTGATGGTAGACGTGCTTTGTTTTTTCACTCGCTCGCATGCGATCGTTCGTGAAAAGAACCACACGCCTACCTCTTGTGAAGGATTTCCCTATAATCGATCCCAGCAGTTAAATAATCTCTATATAATTCATTTAGGGCCCTGGTTTTGTATCACTGCTTAACACACAAGTTCAGAGAGATATTGCACAGGGTATAGTTCTACCTGTACACTGGACAGACTACTTTACATCCCTCCGAAGGATGACCTATATTCACAGTACCATGCCCAAGTAAGATACTGCGGGAGTTTGTTTGAAAAATCCGGGATGTGACCCCACTGGAAATCAAACACGTGATTTCTGGGACTCGAGTCAAGAATGCTTAACCCTTGGCGACCGCAGGGTTAAGTTTCCAAAATTATATGGAAACAAAAGAGCACAAGATGTTTCGAACGATAAACATTCAAGAAAAATAGGTCTGGAAGTCTCCTGAAACATGGAGTCATACACAAATATCCTAGAACAATTCGGTATACACAGGGTCTGAATGACCCTGACTACCACAACAGCCATGATTCTCATATCTCCGTCTAGGTATTTTGTTCTTCTTTTAGATTAGATACTACAGATTACCAAATATGCAAACGACGACTAGAAACGTCAGGGAATGTTTATGCACACACAACCTTCCAATTGTTCACTCGAATATTTAAACATGCAGATGAATAACAAATAAGTTATCATTTTACGCAGTCTAGATCATCTGCGACGCTTGCTTGTTTACAAAATTATCAGGCGTCGAACATGATCAAGACTAATTTCATTTAGGTCAACGCAAACAATACACGTACACAAAACATTCATAAACTGAAAATGTGAGCTAACTTTATAGACACGTATGACAGTGGAGAGTGTAAACTTGCACATATTCTACTAACGATAAATTGTTGCGTCCTAACTGGAGCACTCTCACTGCACAAAAGAAAACAAAATGGAGGAATGGCCGCATCAAAACGGAAATGGAATGCTATGACGTCAGGCTATTCCAGTAACACATTACTTTCATGAAACGCCTCCCGAGTATTGGCGATCTGGGCAGTGAGGTATAAAACAACTTTCTGCTCACTATAAAAGACACATACATCTATATAAATCTTCCTTGGAATTTTATTAGAACAAAATGTATTTCACATCGATTCAAAAACATATACAGAAAATGGAATTCGCAATTAACTATCTCCATACACGAGGGGTAGAGCAAATTCACGCTTCACTGTGCACTATATGCAGTATATAGAATCTCGAATTAGGTCAAACTCCATCACAGTATTAGAGCATTCTAATGGTTTCCATACACAGTAATAGTTATCTGAATTTCTATATTCATGAATAATAACGCTCTATGAAAAATAAGTGATGATAAGGTGTAATATAAACTATGTATGTAAATCAACAAATGCCCGTCAACGGGTATATAAACAAGTAAATATATATAAGAACACATTATAATGATTTATAGAGTCTGATCTCTTTCAGGAAATCTAAAACAAGACTAAAATCTACAGTATCAAATAACTCTTTCATAGTATTAACATTGTAGTACCTTTGACGCATAGGATCAAAGTCTACACATTCCAATAAGATGTGTCTGACCGTTAACGGTGCAAAGCAGGGTATACATTCTGGTAATTGCTCACCTTATAATAAATATGAATGAGTATAACGTGTATGCCCTATACTGCACCGGGCTAGGACAACTTCCTCTCGACGAATGTGTCTACTAGAAGAACGTCATTCTCCAATTAATGGTTTAATTGGATGGAGTTTATTGTTAACTGACAAATCCCAAGCGGCTTGCCAAGAGTTACGAATATATGTGTTAATACAACTTTTAAAATCAGTATAAGGTAATTTGGTATTAGTTATATGTAAATATAATGCTGCCTTAGCAGCACTATCAGCTCTATCATTACCACGTAGTCCTACATGGCTTGGAAGCCAGCATAAAATAATAACATTACAAATTATAAGAGAATTGCACTTTTCTCAAAGTTGAAGCACAACTGGGTTATCATGTTTCATATTACCCAGTGCTTGAAGAGATGAAAGGGAATCAGAAAATATTGAAAAATGGTCATCATCCGATTCCTGAATATAATTTAAGGCAAGTTCAATTGCCTTAAGTTCAGCTGAAAAGATAGAGGCCTTGTCAGGCAGGCGGCTCTTTATGCTGTGTTTGTGAACAACAGCTGCTGCAGCTACCTTATCTCCATCTTTAGAGCCATCTGTGTATATATGTTGAAAGTTACTGTATTTCGATTTAATTTCATTAAATTTGCTTTGAAAGACAGTAGGGTCTGTGCTGGATTTGTTATTATTACAAAGATCAAAAATAATTGTTGGTGTTTCCAAAGTCCACGGTGGAATTTGTGGTACTTTGTAATTGGCAATCAAATTTAGGTCGATTTCAGTGTCTCTTAATTTTTGTTTAATACGAAGACCAAATGGTCGAATGGCCTTTGGTTTTCGATCAAAAAGAGGTTCACAACTAGGATTAAAAACATTATCGAAAGTTGGGTTTGAAGGGTTAGACTTTAATTTAATGGCGTATTGAAGAGCTAATTTGTTCCGTCTATGAGACAGTGATGGTTCATTAGCTTCAACATATATACTTTCGGCTGGTGATGTACGAAAGGCACCTAAGCCGAGTCGTAATCCTTGATTATGTATAGGGTCGAGCATCTGCAAGTACGACTTGCGAGTCGATCCATATACTATCGAGCCGTAGTCCAGCTTGGATCTGATAAGAGATCTGTAAAGTCGCAAGAGGACTTTTCGATCTGCTCCCCAATTAGTGTTTGCAACAACTTTAAGTAAAGTTAAGAGCTTTAAGGCATTTGGCCTTCAAGTATTTAAGATGTGGTATAAACGTTAATTAACGGTCGAAAATAAGACCAAGGAATTTTATCTCATCCACTACTGGTATTGGTGACCCATCCAGTGTTAGATGAGGGTCTTCATGATGTTTACGAAGTTGACAAAAGTGCATACAATTAGTTTCAGATATAGAAAATTTAAAACCATTTTCATCAGACCAGGTCCGAAGTTTATTTAGACATTGTTGTAATTGTCTCTCGATAGTATTCATGTTTTTTGCACGATAACATATAACAAAGTCGTCAACATATAGCGAACAATCCACACCTAGTTTGATGCATTTTACTATACTGTTAATCTTTATATTAAAACGTGTGACAGAGAGTATACTGCCCTGTTGAACACCCATCTCCTGTTCATGAATATCAGAGAGGGTTGAACCCATTCGGACACGAAATTGTCTATCATCTAAGAATTTCTCTATAAAAATGGGTAATCGGCCTCTAAGACCAAGGTCATGAAGATCATTCATAATACCATACTTCCATGCAGTATCATAAGCTTTCAAAAAATACAGCGACTAGATGTTCTTTTTTTTATGAAAGCTTCCCTAATAAATGATTCAAATCGAATGAGATTGTCTGTTGTGCCTCGTTGGCGCCGGAATCCACTTTGATATCAGCTTGTTGGATTCCAGGTACCAAACGAGTCTCTCATTAATCATTCGTTCCATGGTTTTACATATACAACTCGTTAAAGCAATAGGGCGATAATTTATTGGGTCTGTATGATCCTTTCCAGGTTTGGGGACTGGAATAACGATTGCTTCCCGCCAAGAATCGGGGAAGTTTCCCGTCACCCAAACCTTATTAAATATATCCTGAAGGGTAGAGAGACAGGATTCAGGTAAATGTTTTAGTAATTGATAATGGATATCATCAGGACCAGCTGATGTATCATGAGCCTTTTTAAGGGACTCTCGAAGTTGTTTGAGAGTGAATAGTTTATTGTATTTCTCCAAGTATTTTGACTTGAAGTTCAGCTTCTTCTGTTCTTTTAGTTTCTTATTTTTCAGGAAATTTGGTTGACAATTTTCAGAAGAAGAATTTTTTGAAAAAGTTTCTGCCAAAGTGTTTGTAATATCTTTGACAGATGTTATATCTCCATTATCTGTTTTAAGATGATTTACATCACTAGAATTACCTTTATCACTTATTTTCCGGACCATGTCCCATGTCTTCTTAAGAGATGAGCGAGAATTCAGCCTAGAGACGTAAGATCTCCAGGATTTCCTCTTGCTATCCTTAATAGTAAGACGGGCTTTCGCACGAAAAGCTCTAAAGTTATATAAATTTGTTTGAGTTGGCCGCAAGTTAAAATTATTTAATGCAGCTTTACGATCGCTGCCTTTTTGCAGTCATCGTCGTACCATGGTTTATGTGGGCGTTTAGGATTTGCCGAGGTTTTTGGAATAGTTTGATCAGCTATAATTATCGTGAAGAGTTTTGGTAAAAAGAGCAGTTGCGTCTTCGACATCCTCGAAAACGGAAGGCTTTAATTGTTCCTCGCAAAGAATACGGATTGAAACGTAGTCCAATCAGCCTTGCGAAGTTTCCATTGTTGCGTTTTTTCGAGAAGTGGAGGGCCGATATTTTCAAGAAATATAGGGAAGTGGTCACTTCCACAGAGGTCGTCTCCAACACTCCACGAAAAATCCATCAAAAGCGTTGGATCGCATTTTGTTAAATCAATGGAAGAATGAGAGCCTGTAGCAGGATGTAAATAAGTATGTGACTTATTATTAAAAAGACACAAATTGTTTTTGGCTAAGAAATCCTCAATTTTCTTGCCTTTAACGTTTATATCTTTACAATCCCAGATGTAGTTGTGTGCATTAAAATCGCCCAAGAGTTTAAAAGGTGACGGCAATTGTGCAACTAGGTGATTTAGATCTTTAGGGTCTAGTGAAGAACTAGGTGGTAAATATAAGGAACATATTGTTATGACTCTGTGTATAGTAACACTGACCGCAACAGCTTGCAAATTTGTTTTCAACGCAACAGGTCTGTGAGGAATGTTTCGATTAACGATTATCGAAACTCCACCAGTCACCTTGTCCCCGGTATCACAAATATGATTGTATAGTGAGTATTGTTTAAAAGATACCTTATCACTTGTCTTCAAGAATGTTTCTTGAAGACAAAAGGCAATAGGGTTGTGTTCATTTAAAATTTAGCTGATTTCATCATAATTTGGTTTCAAACCTCGCCAATTCCATTGAATGATCTTATTAGTTTTATCCATTATTTAGCGCTAAGGCGATTTTTAATTTTATTTTTATTTTTGGCCTTAGATTTAGGAGAGGTCTTAGGAGACTCAAGCAGCGACATCTCCACTGATGAATCCTCCTCCCTGGAAGAAGTCAGCTGAAGTGGCACCTCAACTAACTTTTCATGAGAGGATGGAAGTGGCAGTGCAGCTGCTGGCTCTGAAATGTCCATGAGCTGTTCGAATTTGTTATGCAGCTCAATAGGGCCGTTAGATACCTTTGGCTGCTCCTTGTGCTCTCTAGTTGGAGAAGCACTTGGCTTTCCAACTTCCTTAGTTGGAGCAGCACTAGGCCTTCCAACCGAGGAAGTATTAGGCTTCATGACTGGGGAACTACTAGACTTCACAGTCTTAGAAGAACCCGCTTTCCAATTCTGAGAAATTGACATGCTCTTGGCATTGCCAGAGCCTGCCGATTTTGTGTTTGATTTAAATGAAAAAGTTGATTAGGTGAAAAGTTTAATTTTGGTTTGTTAAGTTGTGTTTGTTGACTTTTGTTTGGATTTGTTACTGAGGAAGTATTCTTTGTATTTTGAATTTCTGGCTGTGGTTCGTATTGCGTACTTGCATCCCTGCATTCTGTGTGTGATGCTGTTGTTTTGAGAATAGATGCTTAAGAGGTCGGACTTGAAATTTTATATTTTTCTTCAATCAATTTTATTGCTTCTGGAAAGGGAATGTTTTGTGTATATTTTAACTGTAATGATTTCTTTTCTTTTTTAAATTTTTCACATGATTTTGAACTTGCGTGATGTCCCAGACCGCAGTTGGTACATTTGAGGTCGTTAGGACAATCTGATTCGTTATGCTTGAATGCAGACTCGCCACATTTACCACAACGTTCTTCTTTAGTACACCTGGAGTTGTGGTGCCCAAATGCTTGGCAGTTGTAGCAACGTAACGGGTTTGGGATGTAGGCGTCAACATGCAGTTGCAGATATGCCACCTTTATTGTTTTTGGTAAGACGGGTGTTGCAAATGTGTGTATGATAGTATTTGTATTAATAATTTTATCATTCCTCTTTATGGTTATTCGGCGAGCTGCAGTTACCAACTGTGGCGCAAGCTCGTGAATAATTTCGTCTCGGGTACTCCGGAGAGATCCGGGCACCTGATGACGCCTTTGGAGATATTCATAGAGGTGTGAGCATAACATTTTACTTTAGTGTTTAGAATTTGAGTAATTGTTAATAAATTATCAGAGTGGGATTTTTTTTCCGTTTCAATAAGAAGAGTTTTGTTTTTTAATTTTTTAATTTGTTTGACATGTCCAGCGATGGATTGGACAGTTTTTTGAATGACAAAAGGTGACATATCTGCAACAGGTCGTTCCCCGTCTTCCGATTCGATGATGAGAAAACGAAGAAAGGACTGGTTGATCATTGGTTCCTCAGTATCAGATTCATGTTCTGTGTTTTTGCGTTTGTTTGTAGTTTGTGAGTTTTGTGATGCCATGATGGGCGTTAAGAATTCATCTTCCACGCTTCTCACCCACCTCGGAGTCCAACAAGGGGACATTTTGCTGTGGATATCCAACAGTCAAAATGCCAAGAATACGTAAAAGGTGTACTCATATAAAGCTAACGCATCAGACCCCCCATACCACCCAGCGGACATAACCCCTTAACTAAAAAGTCAAAGAGCCGCACTTATGTTTCGCTTAAAAAATGGCACGAGTATAGCCATATAGCGTTTTGAAATACATGATTAGCCCGTGCGCCACCGCCATAAAATACCCTATCTATATAATTCTTAAAGTAGAACAATATAAAAAGTAAGTAAGATACAGGGTACTGGTACTGTCTGAATAATAAGGTCGGATCTCTTATAGCTGGCGTGACAAACCGATTGATCAGATCGGGCCAAATCTGACCGCCCGTCTAGTTGAAGTCCGCACCAAAGTGGTGTGTTGCAACGTGGAGATAACTACCAGATCTCCACGCCACTCAAACACCAGGACTCCCTTCTCCAACGACACGGGTCGCCAACCACTGTCAACAGGTGGGTTACATTTCGGGGGGGGGGGGGGGGGGGTTCTACCCCTCTGCTAAGTAACGAGCAGTCGGTTGATTCTTAACACCCCACCACCGACTGGGGGGCCGGTGGTAGAGAAGTCTTACTACTGACCAATACTTACGGTCAGACACCACTATTGTTTTGGGGCTTTCTATTGATTGAAACAAGTATCGGGTCTATTAGGGCATATAATCAGTTTGTAAGGTAGGTTCTGATTGGAATAAATTACCTAAATCGTATCAAATCCCTATATCATAATATTATGTTTCCGTTACAAAATATATTCATTTAGGATATATGTTGACTGTAGTTAGCACTTGTATCGATACAATTGTACCATAGTGTATTTTCAAAACACGAAATGTATTTACTGCTATTCCAGGTGTTGTCCACCTTACTAGAGACCGACTATTTTATTAATTTAATTTGATTTTGAAATGGGGTGTCTACGATTTTCCTAGAGCCAGATTGTTTTTTTCAGCCCGACGGTGAGCCAGAGCTAACCTATCTCCTAGAATAACTTGCATTTTGTAAATTGTGTTGCACTTTAAGACTATTTGAGTCTTTAATTTTCAATTATGAACAACGGTGGATTCGGCGCCAATCTCTGTAGAATCGGTTTAAATTTAAAGTTGCGCGCGCCGGGTTCATTTTCTGCCCTCCTCCCCACCACCCCGGATCCGTACTTGGTACATTTACTTTGATAGCAGATAACAGCAGTTCAGTAATTGTAATGACTTATATCTGACTGATATTAAAACCCTACTGTCACTTATCTATCCAAACATTGGGGATGTAGCTCAGTGGTAGAGCGCTCGCTTCGCATGTGAGAGGCCCCGAGTTCAATCCCCGGCATCTCCATAACTTTTATCGTTTATCAACTTGCAACAGTTGGCAATGTGTTGTAAAACTACAAAATTTACTTATGTAATATGGGGTATAGCAATAGTAGAGCTGACATATTTCTGACCAACAATAAACGGGGATGTAGCTGAGTTACTTTTACAATAGGGGATGTAGCTCAGTGATTTAAGAAATATGTGTATAATATGGGATGGAAGACTTATATAATAAGGGATGTAGCTAAATATAGATATACAAATCGAACAGGAAAAGTAGCATTCAAGGACGACAGTCAACCATAAACACACACAGAAACAAAGTACAAGACCTCGGTCTGAGGGTGTCCCGCCCACCGTGGCAAACAGCATTTGATATATTTGATTACATTTGTGCTCAAATGATGTTCACCAAAGATAATACTTCATATGACCAAGTATCAAACAATTAAAAGCGAGGTAATCATAAGAAGTCAAGTTACTGAGGTTAAGTGGTTTTTGTCGTTCAGCAATTTCCACCAATGCCAACAATATATATGACCAAGTATCAAAGACATAAAGTGATGCAATCACATAAAGGTTAAGTTACTAACTAAGGTTAAGTTTGGGGAAAATAACGTAAAATATGACATTGGCCTTTGTATTTTCTGTCGTCCAGCAATGTCCAGCAATGCCAATAATACATATGATCAAGTATCAAAGACATAAAGTGAGACAATCACATAAAGTTAACTGAGGTTAAGTTACCTAACCCAGGTTAAGTTTGGGGAAAATAAGGCAAATATGACCTTGACCTTGGTACTTTGTGTCGTTCAGTGATGTCCACCAATGCCAGCAATATATAGGAGCAAGTAGCAAACAAACCTAACCAAACTGATGTTTAGGGTAAATAACGCAAAGCATGACCATGACCTTGGTATTTTTTGTCGTTCAGCGATGTCCATGAATGCCAACAATACATATAGACCTTGATACACTTTTTTGTTACCATCTCAAGGGACAAATTCTTACTAGTACCATGTTATTGAGTACCTTGTAGAGGAACAAAAAATCCATGATAGTATTGTGAACAGGGTAGCTGATTTCTGTTATTAGAGTTATCTCCCCCTTTTAAGCAAAACTCTTGTTTCTTTAAAAAATCGTTTTCGCTGAAACTAGAAGAGCTACAGGTCTAATATTTTGCATGTATTATACATTTAGGGTCCTCTACCAAGTATTTATAAAACGGATATGGCCCCGCCCCGGGGGTAATATTTTTTCATACTGTTGTATAGGAAATCTTTAATATATTTACATAGAGTCATATAGAAACATCTTTAAAATTTCTTCTTTAAAAAAAACACAAGAGCCAGAGATCTACTATTTTGCATATTGTACAAGCTTATGGTTCTCTACCACTTTTGTTCAAAGTCAAACTATGGCCCGGTTCTGGGGTTAAAGTTTTACAAAGAGTTATATAGGAAAGTCCATAAAAAATATTCTTTTTCTGATACTTCAAGAGCTAGAGGTCTAATACGATGCATGTAGCATAAGAGTATCGATCTCTACCAATTTATTTTGTTCAAATGGCGATCTTATGGTCAAATTCCGCCCGGTCCCGGGGTCACATATTTACATAGAGTTATGTAGGAACGTCTATAAACATCTTCTCTGAAACTACAAGAGTTAGAGGTGTAATAAGCTACATGTAGCTTAAGATTATTGTCCTGTACCAAACAATTTAAATGGTGTCCCTTGAATCAAGCCTGAAATCAAAGTTGGCCCTGTCCCGGGGATCACACTATAACATTGAATTATATAGGAAAACATATTCAAACAGCTTCTCTGATACTTCAAAAGCTAAATAATAGTTCGCATGTACCATAAGCTTATGATCCTCTACCTAGTTTGTTCAAATGGCGACAATGGGGTCAAATATGGCCACTACGGGGGTCACAGTTTTACAGATTTATATAAAGAAATTGTTGTTTCTTAAAACAAAGTTGTACACTTTTCATAAAACCACTTCACAATTTTTAGGCGAACTGAAATATATAGAGAATGTGACTTTTGATAAGGTATTCCATTATGAAGACTTAACCATGTTTACAAATCGCGTATTGAATAAATCCACGAACTAAAATCACAAAGTAGACAACTACATTTTCGACAAATTGCAAAGAAAACAGAAGGAAAAAGAAAAGGCATTTTTTACGGTTAAACTGTTGATTTTTTAGGTGTTTGTTATACAAATTTTAAAATAACCCGCCGAATTCATATAATATGATAATAATGCATATGTGTCGCTTAAAGTATATGTTTATTCATGGGTTTTTGTAATATCCGTAATTGAATAAGTGTAAAATGAATTATCCATTTTTATTTTTTTGTCTGGCTGGTTAAAGCTTTTTATATTGTATCTATAGAGTTTTGATTCTCAAACGATGTAAGTTATGTATATACCTCGTGGTCAGTAGGTTTAGAAACGATGTACATATGTTGTAAAATGTGGCTGTTGTATAGCTACTTTAACTGCAGTAGCACCTGTATGTCGGATATAGCTTTTAGAGTAAACATCAGTAAACTAACCGTGATCACTAAATGTAATCTATCTCGAAGCACTGGGTACCGATTCTTATCTGGAAGATTTTTTTTTTTTTTATATCTTATATGCATGTTATATTGTCACATTAAGTTATATTATTTAAATGAGATAATATGTACTGAGTATTCTTAATTGTCCTGTTTTATCCCAAGGCATTAATAGTTTCACTGCAATCCGTCCAATTAAGTTTATCAAAACAGCAATGAGCTGGGCATATATAAGGCTTGCAGGCATATTGCAACTCGACATACATGAACTTGATGCTAACTTGCTAACCGGAGCCAGTGAATTTTGTCGGTGTGTTCATGGGCAAGACACTTTTACCCTCGTCGTCGGATACGTAAACCAGGCGATCCCGTGTATCGCTTGTTATTTTTCTCCCATCATGTTAAAGAAACACAGATGTCTATTCGTCAGTAGAGCAGGTTCCTGAATGCCTATATATCCACCCCCAACAACCCCCACCCCCCTCCCCCCCACCCCCCACCCCACCACACACACACACACACCCTCTCTCTCTTCATTGACAATACACCTTCTTTTTTAGGTAATAATCATTCCACTTGCTCTTGCATGCGCAAAAGTAGGTTTGATGCTTACTATCCTAGGTTAATTCCATACTCTAAATCGAGTACGGAGAACATCACAACCTATGTTTAGATACATATCCTAAGCAGGTGATATTGTAACAACTGCACCAATACTAACAAATAGTTGCCATGGTAAGTAGTTAGTACAGTGATCTGGGTATCACCCTAAAGATATTTCTTCGTCGACGCCGTGTGGTTCCCGGGCAAGAATATGACCACTGCATATCCAGGCATAGGGGTAAAATTTCCCCGAATTCATGTTAATTTTGTCATTTTTGTTCACTATTTTCATCATGAAACCTGTATTGTTTCACGTGATACTTCAGTGGTGGCAGTGATCGTGGCTCCAGCGAAAAATGGAGTGTTTACTAGAGAATTTGCAGCAACTCTGCAGTTCTGCAAGTAAGAAGGTTCTAGGCACGTTCTGCAAATGTTTATCTAGATGTTAACGAAGAGTGAGCCGGGTCGAATGTTCATTCCTGTTGGCGCCATAGAACATGTTTGTGTTGGTGCGCCGTAAAACCCCAATTCAAATCAATTCATCTTCGTCGATTCTTTTTTCAGTAACACAAAAATGGTTCGTGCAAATGCATATACTACTATTTTTACATTTCATATGCAGAATTCTTCATTGTGTTGAATATGGGTGGGGTAATTCAGGTGTAAAAGTCAATCCTTAAAATATGCATAAATTGTAATTAAAAAGTATTAAAATAGACAACTTTTAAGATTTTGCGTTGCAATATGCAATGTTTAATTCATGTATATATGTGTAATACGCAATCCAAATGTGTAATCATAATAAGTATTGCCCTGATGCATACACCTAAAAAATACTTTTGTTAAAAAAAAAAAATGTTAAACCGCACATTTCCTTTATCTAGAATCTTTTAGACTATGTGTCATCTGTGCATATGTATATATCAGAACATGTTAATACTATTTATGTTGCAGTTACTTTGAGTTTAGCATGTGTCTCAACTTATCAGGCTTCTATGGTGATGTGATTTATAAACTTCGTAAGATTCTTGGTCATGATCACTTTCATACTATCTTTGTAAAAATTGTTAAAAAGTTTATCAAAAGAGGTTATGACCCTATCATTTTGCAACGTACTGCATGCTTGGTGGTGGACCATTTTACAGTTCGCCACTATGCTTTCCTCTTTAATACAATCACCGGACAGGCTGTGGACCCTATGATGACGCCTACCTAAAGCCCATTGGGACGGTGGCGTTTGATATTTGTCTATGATCTTTCTTGTCGTGCCCTTAATGGTTTATTCTCTTGTTGCTCTGGCTTCTGCCAAGTCATTGAGTACCTTCATTGTGGCTTTCTATGCTATTGTTTTTTCTGTATTATATTTACACGAGCATATTTGTGTTTTACTTATATTGCCTATTGATGCTGCCTTATGGTTAGAGATTAGATCATGGCGAGGATTTCTTTATTTACATTGTCCTGTTTTAATGGGATGGCAGTAGGGTAAGTGTGAGGTTTGGTGCACCCTAGAACCGGTTTAAACCCCCAGTGGCCTACTTTGCCACTGACCGTTCCAAGGCGGTAGCCCTATTGCCAACTCCTTTGTGTTTGTGATGTCGTTTGCTTTTATTGTTACTTTTGCCTTCTTGTTTGTCTGTTTGCATGTTTGTTTCTGTGTTTTGTGGTTGACTGTCCTCCTTGAATGCTACTTTCCCTGTCCGATCTTTTTATATGTCTTTTTACTGAACACATATGTGCAATGCCATGAACATTGCTTAGTACTTAATTTCATCAATATATCATAACAATACCTTATTCATATTATAATATTATTTAAATCATGTAGAAAGGTTGTAAATTACTGACTCTTACAAGTTTACACATATATTGTAAAAAATATTAACTAAACTAAATGCATAAAAATGTGTCAATAGTGGGTGGGGTAAACTGACTTCTAATTTGAAGCAAAATAGACATTTTAAACTGAATTCAGTGCTAAAAAAGAGTTTATTTACGCTTTATGTAACTCAGTGAATTGTAAACTTAAGTGCATCTTTAAAAAGTACATCAATAATTATTCACACAAGCATGACATTCAAAAATGAACATCAAAAACGTATATGAAAGCGCTACAATGATAACCTATTAATGTTCGATTTTTTTTATATAAGCTACCTGTTCCAGATTGCTATCATCGAAAAATGTAAGCTATATACATTGCTCTTTTCAAAAAGTGATGGTAGAACTTGTCCCTTGAGTTGGTAACAATATCGAAAATGTTGGGTCCTGGCTCAAGGCCTAATATGACCAAGTATCAAAGACATAAAGTGAGGAAATCACAAGTTAACTGAGGTTACGTAACCTAAACAAGGTTAAGTTTGGGGAAAATAACGCAAAATATCACCTTGACCTTGGTAATTTTTCTCGTTCGGTGATGTCCACCAATGCCAACAATACATATGACCAAGTATCGAACAAAGAAATTAAAGTTATCAGAAAAAGTTAACTGAGGTTAACTTACCTAACCAAATTGATGTTTAGGGTAAATAACGCAAAACATGACCTTGACCTTGGTATTTTTTGTCGTACAGCGATGTCCACCAATGCCAACAATACATATAACCAAGTATCAAAGACAAAAAGTGAGGTAATCACATAAAGTTAACTGAGGTTAAGTTACCTAACCAAGGAGATGTCTGGGGGAAATAACGCCAAATATGACCTTGACCTTGGTAATTTTTGTCGTTCAGTGATGTCCACCAATGCCATCAATATATATGAGCAAGTAGCAACCAAAGAAATAAACGTTATCAGTAAAATAACTTACCTAACCAAACACTTAACCAAGGTTAAGTTACCTAACCAAGGTTAAGTTTGGGGAAAATAAGCAAAATATTACCTTGACCTTGGTAATTTGTGTCGTTCAGTGATGTCCCCCAATGCCAACAATACATATGACCAATTATCAAACAAAGAGAAAGAGGCAATCACATACAGTTAACTGAGGTTAAGTTACCTAACCAAGGTTAAGTTTTGGGAAAATAACGCAAAATATGACCTTGACCTTCGTAATTTGGCATTTGGTGATGTCCCTTGACCCAACAAAGCATCTGACAAAGTTGCAGATAAACTCGAGCAATGGTTGTTTAGTTACAGTTGTTTTAAAGTGTGACCGTCGGAAAAGTGACTCTATGTCTCGCTACCCACTCTCGTGGGCGAGACAAAAATGAATAATAGGCAAAATAAGACATCACTAACACACAAGGGTTGACAATAGGGCTACCGCCTTGGAACGGTCAGTAGCAATTAAGGCAAACCTCAAACTTACCCTATTGTCATCCCAATAAAACGGGACAGTGTAAATAAAGAAATCCCCGCCATGAACTATTCTCTAACCAATAAGGCAGCATTAATGGGCAATATAAATACAACTCAAAGATGCTCGTGTATATATAAATAAATACAAAATAACAATAAACAGTTATCATTGGTAAGAAGAACTGTTTTGCTTGTTTCGTTTACATCAAGACATCAGTAGTCGACTAACATATATATAAAACAAGATTTTTATTTTTTTTATATATATATCAATAATTTGATATTTATTATATCACATACATGTATATACAAAGTATGAGTAAGAAATTATATTTACTTTATAGTTTATATGTTAGTATTTCACACATGCATAGAACATACAGTAGAAAGCATTATGGTGATAATTGGTTTTCTGATATAGTTTAGACTTAATTAACAATAAACGCTTTAAATCTGAATTTATTGTATTGTCATAGATAACGCCTACTGACAAAACCAACCTGAAAATGTTAATCCTCGTTTACATATGAAATTAATAGCCGTCTATGTAGATGTAAATGACGCAAGTATACTGTCACGTTTGGTAAACAGTCATGATTCTACACTCACATGTTTGTTATTAAAGACTGAACATTACTGACACAAACAGGATGTCATATAATGTTCAACACATACTTCGTGTTCTAACTTCGTGTTCTACACATACTCCGTATGCGTGTTTTTAAACATTTCTTCTGAGCATGATACTCGTTAAAGGCTGTCCTCTGGGATTCCAATGAATACAGATGGCAGTATTTTGGTTTCATCAACTTTGTAGTGATGACGGACTGGTAGCGCGCCCTTTGGCTGCTGGCCTTGGCTTGGAGAGTTTCCCACCTGTCCCATCCTTACCCTTTCTAATATCGAACTCGTGGTTTCTGGAATTGTTTAATAAAATAATTATTGAAACGAGTTAATGCATGTACATATCGGCCTTTATATCACATAGTATATTTACTCTTTTTTACTTACTATATTCTATACCTGTTGTAAGCTCCCTTCTAAGGTACTTCTTGATTGTCTTCCTGGGTAGAACCACTACTAAGCAATGCAGATAAAGTGTCTTGCTCTAGATTGAATACAACGAAATAACTGATTTTCATTTATTGGTGTCAAGTCAAGTAATATTTATTTACAAGTCGGTTATACAACAAAATGACACAAGCTCCAGTGAGTTTTTAAACCCGACTTGGTGTAACAACAGTTTCAGAAATACGGCGTCTCCGTGGCCGAGTAGTTAACGACGTTGCGTTGTAAAACTTCTCGCCTCTCACCGCTAAGGGTTCGAATCCCACTGGGAGCTCGACTTGTAAGTGAGGAAGTGTCGATTCTTACGGATGGCGGGAGGTGTACAGTACTGGTTCTACCCGAAAAGTGGGTGGTCTGCATCCACCACAAAAATATCGACCGACTTATATAAACTGACATGTATTGAAAATGAGGTAAAACACCATACACACAAACAAAAAAACAACAACAAACATATAGAACTCATATAGTGCCAAATAGTTCACATACCGTACAGGACCGAGCCAGGTCTCTTAAAGCATTGAGACTCGAGTGATGGACTGGATGGTCCTGTAGAAATCGATACTGGAAGACGTGCAGGAGATAGAATTTGGCATCGTTTTCTCATGCATGGCGAAAATGGTGGCGATCTTTTTGCTTTTCTTTTTCTGTACAAGGTCAGATTTGTATTGTTTTTGTAACGAGGCATTCTTTCAAACCAGAAATATACCGAAAATAACAATAGAAAAGTTTAGCACATGCAACTTTTTTGGTCTACAGTGAATCCATAAACTTTTTTGAGGCATACACAACGATTTCTTGGCGATATAGACAAATACGAAAGTTAGACTACAAAAATATGTTTCAGAATATTGTAATGTTTGCCATTTTACTGTATGTGTTGTATAAAAAGGGAAATTGGGCTAAAAACAACGACATAAAGCCGTTGAAACAGGAGCATGCTTCGGAAGAGATCTCTAAACAGTTGTGATTTTCCTTCAATAACGTTTTTGTTATTAACTTTTCCACGACAAACAAGACAGCGGCTAATAACGCATACATGTCTCCACATGATGGCCGCAGTGATTAACAGAAATACTTTTTAATTGATGAATAAAGCTACAAAATGAACTCACGATGTTGTCGTTCAAACGTCCTCGTCCACTATTTTGTACGCATAAAACCAATGGTTCTGACCTAAGCAGCGCCATAAACCTCTACACGCTTATCCCCCTGAGCTACATCCCTTATTATATAAGTCCCTCAACTCCATCCCATATTAGATAAGTCACTGAGCAATGTCCCCTATTACCGATCTACCACCGAGCTACAACCCCTATAATATGTAGTATCGTATGTACTAGCATAAACCAAACTGACAGTCTAGAAAGCCATAAAGAAGGTACTCAATGACTTGGCAGAAGCCAGAGCTAAGTTACTTTTGTAATACGGGGTGTAGCTCAGTGAATTAAGAAATATTTGTTTGTTTGTTTGTATGGCGTTTTACTACATTTTCAACAGATGTAAGGTTATATATGACGGACGATTTGTTGTGGTCGAGGTATACTTTTTCTGGGTAGAACCAGTACTGTACACCTCCCGCCATCCGTAAGAATCGACAGAATTAAAAAAATATGATGTAATTGAGTGACTTATGCAAACGGAAGTAGCTGAGTCTATTATGTAATCTGGGATGGAGTTGACTGACTTACGTTATAGGGATGTAACTGAGTGAACTATGTAATAGGGTATGTGTGTAATAGGGAATGTAGCTCAGTGGCAGAAATAACTCACCATTGACCACTATTAACCCCAAATGACATCTCCAACAAACTCAATGGTAGAGCGCTCGCTTGGAATGTTAATTAGTGACCCCGAGTTCAATCCCTACTCCTCCACTTATGTTATCGATGTTCAATACTAGACGAGTTATCTATTACCATATTTCTAACAACATGACCAAAATGACATTTTAGTAACAACATCTGGCACTTCCATAACACTATATTGGGGATGTAGCTCAGTGGTAGAGCGCTCGCTTTGCATGTGAGAGGCCCCGAGTTCAATCCTCGGCATCTCCATAACTTTTATCACTTTTCGTGCCAATATATGAATGGCTCGACCAGTTTTAAGTTTATGTTTTGAAAATAATTCAATTCGCTGTCAATATTGTAAAACGGAGCCTCATCTTTGACGAACACCAATTCAATTCATTTCCTAAAATAAATATGCTTATAAATAGAAAAACGGCGCCCCACAGATTTACGATCAAAAGTAATGTAACACCAGGATTCTGACAAAAATAAATATGATTTGGTAATGATTTACTTCTTGATGTTACCACCGCAAGTAAAAGGGTATATCTCACAAATGCGGATCTAGGATGTTTACCTCGGGGGAAGGTGGTGCAGTTGGGTCCAACTCAAACCAAGATTTATTGGCAACCAATAGTGTCCACCTCAGTTGGGGTCCAACTTCTGACATAACAAAATAATTCAAAGAACAGTTATTATTTTTAATGTTTTTTTCTAAATATTACCTTTTTGAATATCAGAATATTACCTTTTTGAATATCAGGGGAGATCCTTAATATGACGAGGTTTAACCTTTACGTAACTGACCAGACTATTTATCTCAGGAGGGAAGACCGGACCCCTTCCACCTTCTTTCCCCGGCTGGATCCGCTACAGCCGTGTGATAATGTGTTACACGGAGAAATAACTGAGTACTTGTCAGATCATAATTGAAACTGATGGTAGATTTATTTTTGAAACAAGATGCAACACAATTCAGTAACATTATTTAATTAACCAAGAAATGAGATCGGTAACAAATCACATTTATATAAAATCCGTTCGCTCTTACTATCCACCTCTGTCTTCTAGGTAATATCAATTAACACAGATAACAGACATATTAACTAAATTGATTGTCATCATTAGTACATAAAAGTTATCATTAGTTCATAACAGCTCTCTCCCTCTCTCTCTGAGATCAATTATAAATCACAAACTAAAGGGTATATTAACAATTATGCTCGCCATTAGTATAAAATAAAACCTCTCTGAGATCAGTTATAAATCACAAAATAAAATGTATATTTACAATTAACAATAATGCTCGCTATTAGTAAATAAAATCTCTCTCTCTCTCATATTGAGATCAATTGCTAAAATACAAATCACAGATATGATTGGCAAAAACAAAAAATATCGTTAGAACCGATAAAGGATGCTTAGCGTGAATGAAGGTTTACAAATCGAAATAATATATATAAAAAAATAGGCCAGCGTGGTTTTATATAGAGAGGATTGTGCGCATATAAAATCGATTCAAGCTAACCAGTAGGCCTTATTGCCTACTGACCGTTCCAAGTCGGTAACCCTGTCTTCACCACCCTTTCTGTTGTTTTTTGTCTCTTTCATTGTAGTTTCAAGTCCTTGTTTGCAGTACGGTGCGGACCTACGATGCCATTGCGTTCGGACGCTGTGGTTTCTATAGGACCCTATATATCATTTTTTATATGAGTGATTTTTCTACAGAAATGTCAACGCAGGATCATATTAATGTCTACCAATTAAAATAACTGAATTAGAATACTGAATTGGATTTTATAGTCGCACCAACAGCTAAGGTCATATGGCGACTTTCCAGCTTCCATTGGTGGAGGAAGACCCCAGGTGCCCCTCCGGGCAATTTTCGTGCACGGGCGGGCACCTGGGTAGAACCACCGACGTTCCGCAAGCCAGCTGGATAGCTTCCTCACATAAAGATTCCGAGGCCCCTGAGGGATCGAACCTACAGCGGTGAGGGGCAAGTGATTTCAAGTCAGAGACCAATTAAAATAAGAATGGCAAGCCATTACATTCTGGACAAGATATGACTGATACACATGTTATATGAAAACAAGAGGGATAAGTCTGTTTTTACTTAAGCTTATGTCATGGTTCTTGAGCTCTGCACATAATTCTGATAAATCAGTAGTTTTCACAGTTATGCTACATACAAAAAGGTATAAACTACAGAGGGCAATCTCTATAATAGGGCTGAATCTCAATGGCAGGACCGATAAAGCTGTGACTATATATATGCTTACTCGAAACCATTCGGGGAGCATAACAATACCATATTGGCCTGTTAATCTCCTGGTAATCAAAATACATCATCAATGAAATCAACACTAAATCACGGTACACAATTTAAGATGGGTGTCTTCCTGGTGGACATCAATGTGTCGTTTTAGTTCCGTTTTGATGTAGAACTTCTTCTCACATATGATGCATTCGAACATCGGATCTCAGTGGTAGTTCTTGTGTCTCGACAGTGAAGACATGTTTAAAACTTTTATGACATATGGGACAACTTGCTTCAGTCATCTCCTCATGGAAGGTTGTCTGATAATTGTCCTCGTCCGAATCTGAATCAAATTCCGCCATTCTGAAAGTCAAAAATGACAATTGTCAATTAATTTATCACATACTTGCGATGTGAGGGTATAATAAAGCCATGATGTATTGATCATATTACAATACAATCAAATAAATATGCAAGCGAAGGTCGAATCATTGTTCTGTCCTTTCCGTCCAGCTCTGTAAGCATCATGGTGCATCGGAATTGCCTCTTCGATTTCTGTAACCTTTTCAAATATCGGATTACGCAAATCGACGACGTAGTTCCGTAGTTCGGAATGCCAGCAACTTTTGGCAAAAATGTGATGGCAAAAATGTGCAAGTGTATTAAAATACCTTACGTGTGTAATTTAGAATACCATGTCTGCATTTTTGTTAACATGTGCATTCATATCAATGTTTTAAAATATTTTTTAAGTTTACCTGATATGTCTTTGTATTTTTATGACATATATGGAATCTAGCATGTGTGCTAATGATGAATCATCGTTTGCCTTTTACTTATTTGTTACATATCGAAGTGCACGTATTAACATAGATCTAGATCAGAGATGAAACTTACAATCAGTGGCATGCGCCTTCTTCTGAAACTAACGTGACTACGCGATATTTTAAGAATATTCAGGATTGCCATATGTTCCTTTAGCATAAATACCTTCGAAAATTATTCACTGTGCCTGATTTGGCAAAATGTGCATAGATCTATGTATAAACTCCAGAAATAAATGAGTTTAAGGGACCGACTTTTTAATCTACATGGAGAGGTGCATTTTCTTTCAAGACGTTTACATTTTCATTTTCTTCAAAACAGGCTATTTAATTATTGCAGACAAAGATTTAATTGTCTAAAAATTGTAAGCTATTTTAGAACATTTGAACGCTCCCCAAAAACGATACGTTGTGTAAATGAAGGTGTATACAACAAAAAACTATAATAAACTTAAGTATGTCCGTGTATTATTAATACGATGGTGTGATCCTGTTCTGATCGCGATGACAGTGTGATCAGCATCGCGCGTACGTGCCTTAAGTATTTTTCGGACCGTACAGTCAACTCCATCCAACAAAATGTAGGTATACAGTGTTTTCTTTCGTCATAACTTGATTCATGATAGCAACCTAGCAGGTTTTTGTTTCTGTAAAAGGATGCACATTCATTGCATCAACAACTTTACTCTGTTTTAATACGCGACATGTATGGTGATAATTCACAAGAAAGACGAGGTCACATTGATCTGTCAAACGTTGCATCAGTGAATTTATTCTTTGGTACCTTCAATAACTTTTTTAATATTGCAGATATCGTAGATATTTAAACTGCTGGTCAATGAGAAACGTTGTCATCCCTCGATGCATACAATGATTAGCACCAATTCGAGGCAGTAAATTCAAAATAAGAAAATATTGACTCACCTTGGTAATGTTTCGCCTTGTTTTTCTGCCATTTTGTACGCATTAAATCAATGGCGCTGCTTAGGGCTTAAACCTCTACACGTTTACCCCCCTGTAGCTGAGTTGCGTTTGTAATAGGGGATGTAGTTCAGTGAATTAAGAAATATTTGTTTGTATGGTGTTTTACGTCATTTTCAACACATGTAAGTTTATATGACGGTCGATTTTTTTGTGGAAGCGGCAGACCACCCACTTTTCCTGGGTGGAACCAGTATTGTTTATCCCTCCCACCATCCATAAGAATCGACAGAATTAAGAAATATATGATGGAATTAAGTGACTTATGTAATACCGGAAGTAGCTGAGTGAATTATCTAATCTGGGATGGAGTTGAGTCACTTATGTAATAGGGATGTACCGGAGTGAATTATTTAATAGGGGATGTAGCTTGGTGACATGTGTAATAGGGAATGTAGCTCAGTGGCAGAAATGACTCAACCATTGACCAATATTAACACCAAAGGGTATATGGCCGGAGAACAATGAGATGGAGGTGTACCTCAATGGTATGTACTTGCTTGCAATGTTAATTAGTGACCCGGGTTCAATCCCTACACCTGTGGTCATGTTATCGATGTTCAATACTCATGTAATTAAGAAGATGAGTTATCTATTACCGTATTTGTAACAGCATGACCAAATGACACTTTAGTAACAACATCTGGCATCTCCTAACACTATATTGGGGATGTAGCTCAGTGGTAGAGCGCTCGCTTTGCATGTGAGAGGCCCCGAGTTCAATCATCGGCATCTCCATAACTTTTATCCCTTTTTTAAGACATTATTTGATGTTTATGGTTTTAAAAGAATTAAATTTGCGGTCAATGTTGTACAACGCTGTCTAATCTCAGAACGAACACCAACTGTAAATGTGGTTTGTTTGTAAGGTATTTTGCGTCATTTTCAGCAGATGTAATGACGGTCGATCTTTTTATGGTGGAGGCAGAAAACCCACTTTTCCTGGGTAGAACGATTACTGTAACCTCCCGCTATCCTTAAGAATCGACACTTCCTCTCTTACAAGTCGAGCTCCTAATGGGATTCAAACCCGCAGCGGTGAGAGGTGAGAAGGTTTACATCGCAACGTTGTTAACGTCTCGGCCACGGAGACGTTTCATACTACTACATAGAATATATCGAAAGGTCAGTGCAAAACTATTGTAACTACATATGAATAAAGATAAAGAGATACAATATCTTTGCACTGAACCCTCGATATATTATAGTCGATGTAGCTCGGTGGTAGAGCGGACTTATCTGTGACCAATACTTACAACAACTTGTCAGATAGCACTTTTGTCTTGGGGATTTCTGTTGGTTGAACATGTAATTAAGATGAGTTATCTATAACAGTATTTGTAACAGCATGACCAAATGACACTTTAGTAACAACATATGGCACTTTCCTAACACTATATTGGGGATCTAGCTCAGTGGTAGAGCGCTCGCTTCGCATGTTAGTGGCCCCGAGCTTAATCCCTACATCGCCATTCACGTTATCGATGTTAAATACTAACGTAATTAAGAAGCATAGTTATCTCTTTATATATAACAACATGATCAAATGACGCTTTAGTAAAGACATCTGTCACCTCCATAACACTATATTTGTGATGTAGCTCAGTGGTAGAGCGCTCGCTTTGCATGTGAGAGGCCCCGAGTTCAATCCTCGGCATCTCCATAACTTTTATCGCTTTTTAAGACACTATTTGAAAGGCTGGATCGGTTTTTACGTTATTGTTTATGGTTTGAAAATAATTAAATTCTGAAACGCAGTGTTGTTCTATATCAATTACATGCATTATATAAATATGGCCGAATTTCAGAATATGTTTGTTTGTTTTTAATACAGCCACTTTCTTATTGTTCTGTGAATAATGAGTTTGCAAGTCAGCCTGAGGAAGAGGGAATCAACTGGACTTTCTCAATAATATTCAAAAGATGATGCTAGAAAATTTAACTGAACTTTATCACCAAGAAAATATCTGTTTGAGCACTCAAAGCGTGTGTTCTGCTGTTCTATCTATTACTTGACATGATTAAGTTAAGCTCCAGTGCTCTTGCCATTATGTACATGTATGACTGTGAGAATTAAACCGAAGACGACCGCAGTATAGTGTGGCTAGCTAGAAACTATGGATCAAATTATAATAATGAGCAAGTGATGCTGCTCTATGACGATATCATAAAAGAAACTGGTAAAATGGACACTGAAGTACACAACAATCTGTATATGGTATTCTTCATAGCAAGGCACAGTCACTTAAAAAAAGTGTCAAAGCCCACTTACCTGATGGTAAGTTTAGTCTCCCGTCTGAGCAGCTACAAGAAGAATGTGTACCATCTACAAAACACAACAATTTCCTGGAGCGCATGTTTGGTTTTGTCAACTCTCTGATGCACAACAGATTAAATGCCTCGGAAATTTGTAATGAGGCTTTTATTATGTTCACCAACAATAAAACCATTGAATGGATAGAGGAGAAATCCCTGAAAGAGAAAGCTCAGACACTGAAAGATGCTCACAAGTTTTTGAGAAAACATACAAGAAAGGAACAAAAGAAATTGCGCATAGAAGAATGGAAGGGTTAAGAAAAAAGCAAGAACAGAAAGCTAACTTAGAGCTGAAGCGCTTTAAGGAAAAAGAAACACTGACAGATAACATAGTTTATTATGGTTTATGGCAAAGTCATGAGATGGTTCAGAGAAAAACGAAAACATCGCAACAAAAACAGAACGAGAGAAGGCATTAAGCATACAACTGAGATTCAGGAAACTCGTCTTATAACAAACTTATGTTGATATGTGTCGAAAGATAAGAATACAGCGGTAGTGAAATATGCCCGCTACCGCTCACGCCCTCTAACCCCGTGTTGAGCAGAACTCAATATTAATGAAATCAATAGTACACAATTTTAACATTATAGACGATGTGGATGATAGTGTATATACGTACAAACTTCTGGCTGACTATGCAACTGGTGATTTTTGTTGCATAAATAAATAATAAACCGCCTCCTTCCTTTTATTTGCATATACTCAGTTGCGCAATACAGACCCTCTTTTTTCAGAGTTGCTGCCCTTATTTGTCTATACAAATAATAGTCGAAGAGAATCCATGTAACTATAACTAACATTTCTCAGGTTGTTATGAACAACTACTTGTCTGCAATCAGTTGCATTGACTTTATACCAGTTAAAAAACCTAATCAGCGGGAGGAATGTCGTGGAACGGTTTCTAAAGATTACTATGCAGATGCAGAGTTTATAGATCTGGTAACTGAATGCCATGTACTAGCTGCAGAGATCCACCATTTCGACATGGAAAACCTAGACAGTGATTACATATACATCTGGCAGGACACAAAAAGAAGAGTATTCTTGCGGATGGTGGGGAAAATTGGTGACCACTTCTTTTTGAATGCAACGTCACTGAGCACGGACAGACTCGATGATACCGATGCATAAAATTATATTCAGCCTGAAAGAGATGGAATATTCAACTATGCTACAAATGTAACACAAATGGGACTTTTCCCTAAGCTTTGCTGTTAAAGCGACTCGCACTAGTGATGGAATGGGGATGCTGAGGCACTGGAAGTATGCCATGATTGTATACCATATGTCGCACAAAGAAATATAAAAAAGATCGGACAGGGAAAGTAGCATTCAAGGAGGACAGTCAACAAGTATAATCATAGGTTAAAAGAGGGTTTTTACTTGTAGCTGGTGTTTAAGCTTTAAGGAGGTTGGCTGGGAAAGGACGTAGTCATGAGATTTTTTTAAAATTCATATCTAAAGCTTCTTTGGTATAATTTAGATTCAAAATTATCAAAAAAAGGCTAGGTCACCACACTTTTTTCCCCACTAGATGTCATTGAAGAAGGCACATATTTCCAACTTCAAAATATCACTAAAAAGAGGAAAAATATAGTCATTGAACATTTTCACAATTAATTTTCGATTGCATATATACACATCTTTCAAATCATACAAAAACAATTGTAATCCTCGTTTGTCTTTTTACTTTAAAAAGCTTTTTACCAAAAAATCTAATTCAAGATAAAAAATTATGTTCTAATGATCAACTTTTTTTAAAACTTGTATAAGTCAACGTCCTATGACATTTCTTTCAAAAAAGGTAAAAAAATATATAGGTCACCAGGCTTCTAATAATTTTTTATTAAAAAATCTTTAAATTACACCCATTTTGGAGTTATTTTGACATTTTCAATGTAAAATACTATACACACAATATTGACATGGAGATCGAAAATAAAATTAGTTCAGTATCTATATTTATTTGTATTCCACTCCTGAAAAGCAAAAATCTGATTTATTCTATAGCAAAAGGATAAATTCTACTCAGAGCTACCCATACCCCTATTTTGTTGACAACAAAAAATGATCACAAATGACGGAAAAAATGTGGAAAAAAAACTTTGCTTAAAATTTGGTATGTTACCATCTTAAATCCTACATTATATCCGTATCTACTAGAATGGAAAAAATGAAACAATTCTGTTGTCAAATAAAACTATGATTTAAAAAATAAAATGTTTAGACTTGAATATGTCAAAACTTGCCCAGCCAACATCCTTAAACACCCTTAAACAGCGTCATGAAGTTATTCGCAACCGATTTATTAATCTGAAAGGTTTAGAAAGGGATAACCTCGATCGGGATTACCTCATGAAACTGCTCAACAAGTATGACATATAACGTTTACAGCTATTGGCTATTTAAAAAACCATAAAGGTTATATAGCGACAGCAACCTCAGATGGAGATGCGATACAGTTTTTGAATATATTCCTTTCGCGGTCAATATTGTAAAACTCATCTCTGAATAAACACCAACTGTCAGTTTGGTTTATACTAGTACATAGAAAACATATTATAGAAAACATATTATAGTGGATATAGCTCGGTGCTAGAGAAGTCTTACCACTGACCAATACTTACGGTTAGACACCACTATTGTTTTGGGGCTTTCTATTGTTTGAAACAAGTATCGGGTCTATTAGGGCATATAATCAGTATACAAGTCGAGCTCCCAGTGGATTCATACCCGCAGCGGTGAGAGGCGAGGTTTACAACGCAACGTCGTTAACACCTCGGCCACGGAGACGTTTCATACTATTACATAGAATATATCGAGGGGTCAGCGCAAAACTATTGTAACTGCATATGAATAAAGATAAAGAGATACAATAGTTTTGCACTGAACCCTCGATAGCTAGGTGGTAGAGCGGACTTATCTTTAACCAATAAATACTTACAACAACTTGTCAGATAGCGTTAATGTCTTTTGGGGCTGGCTGGCTGGCTGGCTGTGGCTGGCTGTGGCTGGCTGGCTGGCTGGCTGGCTGAATGGACGGACGGACGGACGGATGGATGGATGAATGGTATTTTACGGCACATCGACACATAAATAAAGCTCGGACAAAGTTCGAAAACCCGCAGGATCGGACCAGTTGCCGAGTTATGGCCTTGATTTACCTACAAATGCTATATTTTGCATTGTTACGAGGATAGATTCTGAATTTTTCTTCTGATCTTTACCAAACTTTAAAATATGGTCAATATTGGTGAAAGTTTTGTCAAGTTCGAAAACCAGCCAAATCAGACCTGTAACACTGGAGTTATGGCCCTTGATTTACTTATAAATACAGAATAACGTGAGTGAATGGAAAAAGCATAAAGGAAATGTAAGTCTGTTTGTGGTCAATGCATACCCTGTTTAGATTATTCAGAAAATAAGCTTAAAATACATCCCCGTACGGTATATAAGAAACAACACACAAATGAGTTATAGGGCCTTATAGAAACCACAGCGTCCGAACGAAATGACATCGTAGGTCCGCACTGTACTGCAAACAAGGACTTGATAATACAAAGAAAGAGACGAAAAACAACAGAAACGGTGGTGAAGACAGGCTTACCGACTTGGAACGGTCAGTAGGCAATAAGGCCTACTGGTTAGCTTGAATCGATTTTATATGCGCACAATCCTCGCTATTATCCTGTCTTCAGCGACCAAATAGACAAGACAGTGTAAACAAAACTATATCCCATCAAAAGGAATTCTCTAACAATAAAAACCACATCCAGAGAAACTAACTAATAAATACAATAATGAATGAGCACCAATGTTAGATTCTATTTTAATAAATACAATAATGAAATAGGTTCTATTTTGATAAATTACAATAATGAATGAGCACCAATGTTAGATTCTATTTATGACATAACTCCACATAACAAACAATAAATCAATGCTTAACGTCTTTTAATGCAATGTAGCAAACAGAAATAATTAATTATGGTCATAAAACATAGCATGATAATGGATATAACTTATTACATACTGATCATAATAATTATTTACAAGTAAATATACCCAGTTGTATTTAATGTATTTGTAAGCATGTACAACAGTTAGCAAGGTTATGACTGACTGTGTACTTTGTATTATTGATTTTGAAATTCCTCCTAAGAAAAAAAGAAATTAAGAATTTTATTTTTCAAATAGTGAATGTTAATTGTTGTTGTTTTCCCTCTGCTCATATGTAATAGAATAATTCATTCTCCTCTTTTATATTCCAAAGAAATAAAAATGGCTTATACAATTGTATATACATTCTTCTCACTCTTTCTACATAGCTTTTCTGTTTTCATCTTTCTAAAACTAATATTAAAGGAATTAAGGCAGAATTATGAATGTTTAAACAACTAAACATTGATAAAAGATAAGGTACATATTGTTTACATCATGGCTGAAATGGATGTATGATACGATATGCTCATAGTTAATACATATCTTAATTGAATCTCATGATACTCAAGTCATGTTACATTTATTATAAATTAATATGCATGGTGACACTAACTTCAGCTTACGTTGTGGGAGTGTAATAACACCATTCCATATTTTCAATATATCACCAGTGGTATAACTATGCAAATGAGGGCCATATCATAGTTCGGGCTTTTCCGTTCATCTCGGTGTGCATCGGAATTGCTCGTCGATTTCCATAGCATTTTAAAATGCCATATGACGGAAATCAACGAGTTATTTTTGTTGTTCGGTGGCTTACGGAAAATTCACCATAAACGTCAAACAGCAACGTTATGCTACAATGGAGCTACGCTAAAACATGTATCTTATGGGCTTTTTGGAGTTATGTGATAAATAGAATCTAACATTGGTGCTCATTCATTATTGTATGTATAAAACTCATTAGCAATATGATAATGCTCGGCAAGAACCTCGGATTATATCATTTTTGGCAACTCGTTCAATAAATTCAATAATGAGTGAGCACTCATGTAAGATTCTCTATAAAATGTATTAACTAAAATTAATCAACATGTGAGCATAACTATGATACTTATCTCAGGTAAATCAACATCAAAATTACTTTTGTACCTTGCCAACCCTCTGTTTTCAACTCTCAGCCCTAAACCTTTCTGTATATTTTTTACTTAGTTTAAAGATACAGATGTAAATAACTAAACTATCGATTGTTTTTTTTTTGTCTATTTTTCAGGGGATGTCCAAGTTTTTTTCAAAACATAGTATTATCATAGGTCAACCAGAAGATTTATTAAAGAAAGAAGTATGTGACAGTTTGAGGTATATTAATAATGTCAGCCACATTTTTGTGGATGAAGTACATTGGGGAAAGGATTTTCGCCCAGAATTTCAGAAAGTATCCAATCTGAGGGCTATTTTCCCATCAGCTAAACTTGTAGCTGTGACTGCAACTGCAACTGTAAAAACGCAATAAGAAATAGCACAAATATTGTGTATAAGAGACTTCAAATCCATATCATGTAGTGTTGACAGACCTAATTTGAAAATGCGTGTCTACAGCCGCTTGCCAACATACACAGCAGTTGAAGAGACATTCAGTAAGGTTCTGGAACCCCTTATAAAAAGCATTCAGGGCTGTTACAGAAATAATGATTCCACCCAAGGGAGGAATTTGTTTTATTTCTTGATAAACAATTCATGTTCTCTTTCTGTTAGATGAAGACTGTCATATCACAAGATATGTCCCATCTTCAAGGTAACATAAAGCTTTTGTTTGCAACCGAGACATATGGTTTGGGTGCAGATGCACCAAATGTCAGACGTATTGTTCACATTGGACCCCCTACTTCACTGGAAAGTTAGCACACTTAAAATACAAAAAGATTTGAAAATATTTATTAAAAGGTTATTTAAATATAAAGACGACATTTGTTGTTTTATACTGAACAAGAGATTTTATTTCATTAAGAAATGAGAAAACTTAATTTTTTCATGAATGCAAAGGAAAAATGTGTTTTTGAAGAAAAAAAGAGGAAAACTGTCATTTCCACTGCAGTATAAATTTTGACCCCAAATCTTAAAGGGACACAGGGCCATCGTGAAGTGTTTAAAATTGGCTTCTCGGTGTATATATCTAGTAGCTTTTTGACAATTAACCTGCTTAAAACAATATTACTATTACTATACTACTACAGTACTCACTTCTGCAATAACTTTTAATATCTGAATGGTGCAATAATATGAACATTCGCATCACAATTTGCTTTATACTATTCTTATAATTAACATAAAAGAGTTTAAAATAATGCAAGCCATTTAGAAAATAACTAGCGGGACGGCACAAGTTAAACAGAAGCGAGATTGCCGTGTGTCCCTTTAAAAGGCTTAAAAATACCAACTTTCAAAATATATACCTCATTTTCTAGGACCAATTGAAAACAAATGATATAAATAAAAGTTCTTCTTTTCTAAAACACAGTAATACCTACCATCAACATACTTCTTGCAGGCTTATTTTCGTCATATTTTTTGCCTGTTTTGTTTTTAAATTTTTATTACAAAATCTCTTTTACATATCTATTTTACTCATGTTAGCTCCTACACACTGCTGAATTTAAATTAAATCTTAAAACATTACATTTCAAAAGTAAAAAATGTATTATGCCTTTTATGATCATTGATTTCATTTACTTAATTTCTTCAAGCATACTTGCAAGATATTGGTAGGGCTGGAGAGATGGCCTTAACAGCGTAGCTGAGCTATACTACAACATGAGTGATTTACGCGCTAATACCAATGTCAGTACTGAAGTAAGATAATTCTGCCTGCTACAATCCTGTCTAAGGAGGTATATCTGCCAGCACTTTGGAAGCTACTTCGAGCCAATGAGTGTACTTCATAACTGTTGTGATATATGTACTAATGTCTGTGACTGTGATGATTGCTTTGTCAATATATTGGACAACTCCAATGTCACCACAGAGACAAATGACTCTCACGAGGAGACAACACAGACATTAGTTCAATCAGATGAAAAAACATGTAGGGAATTTCTGTTTTCATATTTTGAAGCTGAAAATATGGCAACATAAACGTTCAAACTTCATAGCTTAACAAAGGTAATATATCTGATAATAACGCTTCTTTTCTTGATTTATATCTCTCGATTGAAAATGGTAAAATAATTAGCAAAATCTATGACAAGAGAGATGATTTTAATTTGACATTGTTAATTATCCCCACTTGAATGGGGATGTTCCCCGAGCAACTTCTTATGGGGTGTATGTGTCTCAACTTATTCGTTTTTCTAGAGCTTGTACTCGAGTTGAGGACTTTAATATTCGTAATCTTTGTATAACTAAAAAGTTACTCAATCACGGTTACCGTTACCATAAACTTCGTAAAACCTTTCCAAAATTTGATTATCCTAACCCTGATCTTCTTTCCAAATATAAAAGTAATTTAAGGACTCTTCTGCGACAAGGACTATCACAACCTGACTTCTATGGTGATGTGATTTATAAACTTCGTAAGATTCTAAGTCATGATCACTTTCATACTATCTTTGTTAAACTTGTTAAAAAGTTTATAAAAAGGGGTTATGAACCTATCATTTTGCAACGTACTGCATCCTTGGTGGTGGACTCTTTTATAGTTCGCCAATATTCTTTCCTCTTTAATTGTACGATGACCGGACAGGCTGTGGACCCTATGATGACGCCTACCTAAAGCCCATTGGGACGGTGGCGTTTGATGTTTGTCCATGATCTTTCTTGTCGTGCCCTTAATGGTTTATTCTCTTACTGCTCTGGCTTCTGCCAAGTCATTGAGTACCTTCATTGTGGCTTTCTAGGCTATTGTTTTTTTGTATTATATTTACACGGGCATATTTGTGTTTTACTTATATTGCCTATTGATGCTGCCTTGTTGGTTAGAGATTAGATCATCGCGGGGATTTC